>RCUC01147906.1:0-32624 GCA_003697995.1 Taxidea taxus jeffersonii
TACTCAGTGCTTCATGCCTGGCTGAAGCCTAGATGACCATGTTACTCTAACCCTACACCTCCATTTGATCCAGCAAATATAGCCCAGGTGTGGGGTCTGCGTGGGAGACACAAGGAGTGTTAATTTCCAGCTGCTACCCTAGGAACAGATATGGATTCTGCAGAAGTAGCTGATAAAACAGATGGATATGTTGTGGTCAGGGAACCAAAGAGCCTTCATGCCAGATTTCCATATAATTTTCCCCAAACTTCTTTACTCCCTTTGTGCTACGATTTCCTTCTAGTACTTTTAAAGGAAATGTATTGTCATCCTAAACATCTCAGGTCAAAGGCTTAATTAATAGTTTAAAATAAAGGTTCCAAAACACCAGGAGAGTTTGTCATTTTCTCCCTGGTTTGTTTTGTGAAGAGGGAGGAGAGAAGGTGAGGAGGAACCCCTCCTGTTCCATGATTACATCCTACCCACTCATTTTCTCCTTTTCTCCTCTGCTTTTGATTTTTAGTGGCGGTCTTAACAGAATGTCAAGATCAATTTGCAGCATGGTTTAACTCAAGGTTTGCGTTCTGCCAGCAGCAATTGTCCCTGCAAACAATGCCGTGTGTTCTTGTAACTTCAGAAGCTTTTAGAAGGATCATGGCAAGGGCAGCATCTAATGACTTTATTAGTGTAGGGTTTCAAAATGGGCTCCGTAATTGTTCATATCTCTTTGTCAGCAAGTCATAATTACTGTTCAGCATTGTCCAAGGGTGTACTTGTGAATAGTTTTCTAATAGTACTGAAAGGAAGGGAAAGAGGGAGGATAAAAGGTGATGGCCTCTTATGATTGAGAACAAGCCAGTCTGTATATAGATGATGGCTAAACTGTTTAAATACTTTACTCTTTTTAAAATAGAAGATTATCCTTTTTAAAATGTTCTTTTGGGTAATTTGAAATGACTAGTTTGGAAGCCTTTTTTACTCTGATTTGGATACTTCCCACACTACTACCTAGTACGACAGTCATAACTGTCTGGTGATGCATTCATTAAATCTGAATCAAGCTATATATTTTTCCTTGACCTTATTCTAATTATTGCTATTTAGGAAATATACATTTGTGAAAACTATTGTTAGAAAAGAACAATACAAAGGTGATAACTGTTGACAAGACAGTCCAAAAGAACAGCATTGTAAGTTTTTGTTAAACCTTATTTTTCTCATGCACTAGACCTTTCTTGTTACTCTTTTGGTGTTCTTTTTGGTCTTTCTGCTAAACCCTTTGTGTTTTGAGTATTTGAAGTATCTTGATTGTAAGAGTCACAAAATTAAAAGAATCACTGCCTTCTCAAGATATATGAAGTTTCAGCTTAACGTCAAGTCTTTCTGCTCTGTTGCCAAATTTTTTTCCTATTCTGTGACTCTCTAAATTCACATGCAGTTCTGTACAAATATTCACTCCCAATAGCTAGTTATCCTAATATTTTAGAATATACAAATTCAAATAAATATGACTGCCAGAGATATTTAATCCAGTGTTTATGTAGAATAAAAGAGATGAGTTATCTAATGAAACAAAATCTAAAATTAAGGTATCTCCAAAATGAAATATCATTTTTTTAAGTTATATATACCCCATCATGGCTTCTGCCTTTGTTCTTGCCTAAAATTGAAAAGATCTGAAGAGATATATTTTTTTCTTAACTGCTCAGTTAGTATTAATAATTTTTACATTCATGGTTGTTTCTGAAGAGTTTTTTACTAATCAAATCATCTATGCCACTTAAATCAGTAGCACAGTTCTCTTCCATAAATACTGATGGTAATACACTCAAAAATTATAATGGAAACATGTTAGTTCAGTCATATAAAACCAGCTATGGAAACTGGTTCCTCTGATATTTTTACAGTATTTTCCTTTCAGTCTACCTAAATACTTAAAGAGGTTTTAGTGCCCAATTACTTAATGATCTCATGTGCTAAATATACCACCAAAAATTGAAAGAGTAAATAACTGTTAGTCTGGAATTGGGGAGTCAGGTAAAATCCTGTTTCTTATGTGTTTGGGTAATTCATTAGGAAAAACATTTGGTACTTTTCCTCAAGCATATGTTTGTGTCTTTGAACTTGATTGCATTATAATAATAGAGAAAAGTGACAAAATAATTTTATATTATAATAAATTATTATTAAATATAAAATATATTATTATAAATAAAGGGTTAACCTTAGGGATTTTTGTAAAAAGCCTCCTGTTAATTCATCTACTATTGGCTGACTCAGTCTGTAGCCACAGCAACAATTTAAAGAATCCTTCTAAACAGTCTCCTTCCATGTATCTTTCTTTTCCTCAATGCATGATCATCACCAAGAAAGTCTTCTTTAACGTTCTTTTCTACACATCTCAACTAAGGAAAGAATGAAGCAAGCTTATATGAATAATAAAGAAGCTTTGATTGCTGTATCTCAATGTGAGAAATTGTATTTCCAACCCAGTATCAAATCAGGTATTGGTGGCTCTGAGCAGCTCCCAAATAAGTTACTCAGCAACCATAGCAACAAAAATTTATTTGGCTGTTAATGAAAGTTATGTAAGTATTAATTGTTTATTAGTTCTTAAAGCAAAACCTATACACATTTAAATATGTCAGTTTCTATTCTTGAAAGACTATGACAAGCTATTTTCTCATTGTTTATACAGATAGTCAGACCTCATTCATAAAATGTAGAGCAATTAGGAAGTGGGACTCAGTCAGTCTGGGAGTATGAAGAACAAAGGAATATTAGGCAAATGGTATAACATTTCCAGATTTCTTTTTTTCCATCTATGAAAAGTGGGGGGAGGGCACTGACAGCTGATCTATTTGACCTGAGACCTTTGACCTTTATCTCTAAAATTCTTTTTCTGATGACTTAGACACAATTGTTTTCAATAGAAAAAGGATAAGTAAGTAAGCAAGATTTCATTTTTAAAATAAATGTTTGTAAAGTATGTAAGTAGATTATAGCATACTGCCCTTACCAGTTTGTGATGATTTTGTTAGAGGGGCTTTAGTGGAGTGTAGCTAAGGAAGCCACAATCATTTTCTGCCTCTTTCATCAATAAAGATAGCTTCCTTACCCTTAGAACTATTCTCCAAGCTCATGCCATTTCTGACAGAAGCTTCTACTGAGAGAGCATCAGTAGCTGAGATTAAGACTATCATTACTGCTTTTTTAAAAAACCAAAACACATAATAACTGCAACCTACTCTGTGCCAGACTCTCTATATATGAGCTCACTTAATCCTCGCTATAAATACATTACATCACTTAAAGATCACATACGTGGAAACTATTTTTGGCTCAGAGAAGTTCTGTAATTTACCCAACGTCATGTAAATGGTTGTTCCAGATATAAACCCCAAATCAACCTATGCTTTTCTGCTTCATAATGCTTCTTGCCCCGTGACCTTGTCAGGCTGGATTATTCAGCAGTGAAAATGTACTGAATAACTGTGTGCAAAACCTTGAGGGGGGTTATAAGAAAAATATGATACATGGACCTTTTGCGCAAGGAATAAATAAACATGGGATTCGCTAAATCTTAGAGTTGCAGGTTAGAGAGGTATTCCTAATATCTAGTGTGCAGCAATGCAGGCATTTTTCCTTGTAATGTGCTTAACTGATGTTACTGCAGTTGCTACCTGAATACTGCTAGGAACAAAGAAATTAAAGCTTTGAAAGATAGTATATTATTGAGCTACCTAAAAGCCAGAAAAGGTTATTGCTACATTGCTTCTTCCTCTGGAAGTCTTCAGCAACTTTCTCCCTTTTGGTTCTAGTTTTGAATTAATAAGCCTAAGTTGGGAATTAATAAGCCAAACTTCTTTTCTGCATTACAGTCCTTTATCAGTTTAACCACAGCTATCTTGTTTACCCTATTTTTCTTGCCTTTCCTTACCAAGTATGTTTATTTCCATTGTTCTTTATATGCTAGGGTATCTAGACCCAGCCCATTCAGAAGGTGCCCCAAATCAAGCATAATGCTCCAAAGCAGATTTATCTTATGCTATTCTCAATTCTTTCTGTAATATTATTATTGGCTCCTACCAAATTGACATTGTCAACTGAAACCCCCTAACAGTTTTTCAGATATGAGGCTGCTGAGAATGGGCTGGGTCTGGGTTGTTACTAAACTAGATCTCTGCCATTTTCTACTAATACAGTTGGCTGACAGTATCTTTTGAAGTTCAGATTCTGTTAACTCTCCTAAGAGTTACCACTCATAAATGATGTTGTAACTCCTGTCATTTCTAAAACTGTTATTCTTGATAATACTCTCTGTCCCTTGACATATCTGACTCCAGAAATTTTTTTTCTTCTCCTTATTTACCATACTTGGATGTGGTCACCAAGAGAAGCTTTATCACCTCATATATTTTGATTTCAAGCACCTGGCTCTGACCAGCACTTCCTATCCCTATCTTACTTGCTCAAGTGCTAAAGTTTTTTTTAGATCATCATGCCCCTTAATCTATTGACCCCATCACTTTACTTTATCTACTCTTTTCTGTCTCCAGTCTTCATTTACTTCTTTGTCTTATTTAGATTTCAAGGTCCATTGTTATCACTTCCTTGCAATATCCTGAATTCCCTCACCTCTCTCTCCCTCCATTGCACTCATTTTGTTGAATCCAACTATTCACCTTCTCTCTGCCTATGCCCTTGCACTTGAACACTGCTGGACACAGTCATGCTAATGTTTTTTCTAAATAAACACAAACTTCAAGCAAGTATACAATAATGCTGAACAAGCCTACTGTGATTCTCTAGTTTTTCTTTCCCCAGATAAGATGGCTATTTCATACTACTACTCATTCATTAAACATGTCATGTCCCTTGCTTCTCCCTTTCCCAGCTGTCCTCACTAGTTGACTGAGAAAACAGAAGTCATTAGATAGAAATGACTCTTAATTTTCTTTCTTCAGGTCTCAGTATAAATGTCTACTCTTCAGAAAGGCCCATTGAACCTTTTTAGAGAATGTTTCTTCACCATCATTCTCTTTCATAGAGCTCTCTTAGGACTTTTCATAATAAGCCATTTTTTGCTTATTAAAATTTTGTTTTCTAATGCTTCCATTAGAATGTAAGATTCCTAAGGTAAGAATTACATTAGTCTTCTTCACTTTGTTTCTTACTGCAATACTCAATAATTACTTGTTGGATAATATAAAAACACAGAACAGTGTAATGGCTGAGTATGAATTAATTTGGATTTAGTCAAACTAGGTTTGGAATTCTAGCTATGCCAGTAGGCCACCATAGTTACCTTGAGCAAGTTGCTTAAACCCTCTAGGTTGCAGTTTCTGTATTGGGAAATGGAGATTAAAAATTACATCCCTTACATCCCTTAGAGTTCTTATTAGAAATAAGTGGGATAGTTGATCTTTGAAAAGTCTGGTACAGAGTAAATGCTCAGTACATTTTATTTATATGTGTGTATTTTATTTCTTTATCTCAGACATTTATGAAAATGTTGACAAAGCCAAATGATAAGCTGTTGAGACCACCTTCAGTTTGGTAGCACTCTACAGGTTCAGTTTCTTGGTGACAAAGGATTTATCCAATTTATCCTACATTTCTGAATCTTACTCTGAAGGATACTTTGAGACACCTTGTCACTTCTTACTTAAGTCCAGATAGTTGAAACTTAAGGAATGCTCATGAGTTCTCAACCTGGTAACCTCATAGTTAGTTAGGTTTGTTTTGTCCTTAATAACCCATGATTCCTCCTAGTCATCAGCACTGTATTGGAAGTATTCATAAGCCATTTGTCTAAGTGACTTTTCTAGCTTTTGTAGAGAACTGAGGTCAAGTTTTCTGATCTGTACTTTTTGAAACTCATGGTATTTCCTTGTCTTTAGGGATGCGGATTCCTCAGTTGATTGTCATTTTTAATCATCATTCATTGTAGCTTTTTACTGACCCACTTACTCTAGGACCTGTCCATTTCTTTGTGCAGTAATGTATCTATCCATTAAATATTTATAAACACCTGGGGTGACTCAAGTTTTGTACATAAACACTGAATTCAGCTCTGTAATTCTGGCAGCTTAGGAGAAAAAGGAAATGTGATAGGCATATCCTCATTTATTCATCTATCCATCTAATATATATTTATTGAGTTTCTACTATGTGTCAGGTACAGTTATGTCCTGGAGTTCACAGTTTACTATTTATAATTCTCATTGACTAATAAAAATTTTAACAGTTCATCTCAAGATTTCCTGGTACTGAATTCAAGAAAATTTTTTTTGCATGATTATCTATTTGAGAGTCATTTAGACAATTATTTTCTACTGTTGTTTTGCATACAACAGATTATTTTATTTTATTTTACTTTCAACTTTATTTATGTATTTATTTGACAGAGAGAGAGACAACAAGAGAGGGAACACAAGCAGGGGAGTAGGAGAGGGAGAAGCAGGCCTCCTGCTGAACAGAGAGCCTGATGTGGGGCTCAATCCCAGGACCCTGGAATCATGACCTGAGCCGGCAGATGCCTAACATCTGAGCCACCCAGGTGCCCCATGACAGATTATTTTAAATTTAAATAGCTGTTTCTTATATCAATCCTCTGTAAAAGCAGAGGGCCTTGTAGTAAATATTTTTTCAGTAATGGTAATTTTTTTAGGGAACTTAGGTGATATGGTCCTTAAATATTCCTTTTTGGTGATCTAACTCATAACTGGTATAGAACTTAAAGGAAAAGCCTATGTAGTCACCCTGTCCATTCAAACATCACTCTTTGTCAAATATCAGCTGTCTCAAGTGAGCCTTTGTCAAGTGCGCCTTTGTCAAGTGCTGGACTATCATCATTTCTTGCTTGAAAGCTTTAATGAGTGACTAAGATGCTAATATATTGGACTGTTGGTCATTTATCTTTTAAAGACTTTCTTCCCATATATGAGATTTCTGCTTATACTCTACCACATTTATTTTTTTATCCATTAGGATGGAGGTGGGTGGGGATGGGCTAAATAGATGATGGGGATTAAGGCATGCACTTGTGATGAGCACTGGGTATTGTATGGAAGTGTTGAATCACTATATTGTACACCTGAAACTAATATAACACTGTATTTTAACTAACTGGAATTTAGATTAAAACTTTTTAAAAAATCAAATACAGAGTGTCTAGTTGGCTCAGTTGGCTAAGCGCCTGCCTTCAGCTCAAGTCATGATCCCAGAACCCTGGGATCCAGTCCCACATTGGGCTTCTTACTCACTGGGGAGTCTGCTTTTCCCTCTATTCTTCCCCTCCTGCTCATGTTCTCTCTCTCCCTTGCTCTTGCTCTCTGTCTCAAAATCTTTCAGTCAATCAATCAATCAATCAAATACATAAAGAAATTATATATAAATGTCGGTGTTCTAAGAGAAGCCAGCCAACTCTGAAATAAATCATGCTGAAAATTCTTATATGATAATAAAAATCACAAAGTCTCCAAATTTTTCAGTGGGGAAAAAAAGATCAGGGAACATGACAATATGAAAAAAGAGCTATCTTCAAATCTCTACCTAGATTAGGGCATGATCTTATGTTACAAGGATGCTGATGCATATTGTAGAAGTTATAAAGCAATATAATACAGCGCCAAGCATGGTGCTAAGCATAACTCCTTGTTGAGTGATGTGAGTCTGATACTGTTATTATAATTTATTAGGAAACCTTTTGTCATATCCTTAATTTTGGGAAAGGTTAGGGTAGGTGGATAAAGAAAAAACTTGATTTTGATTCTGAAGCACATAAAAGAAAGGAAAAAGAATATTAAGTAATCTGCATACCCATTCTAAAAATAGGTATTATTATCTTCATTTTATATATGAGAAAGCTAAGGCTCACAAGTAAGTTATCCAAATAAACAACTAGTAAGTGACAAAATAGTTTTTTGTTTTTTGTTTTTTTTTAAGATTTTATTTATTCATTAGTTAGAGAGAGAGCAAGCACAGGCAGACAGAGAGGTAGGCAGAGGCAGAGGGAGAAGCAGGCTCCCTGCTGAGCAAGGAGCCCGATGTGGGACTCGATCCCAGGACGCTGGGATCATGACCTGAGCCGAAGGCAGCCGCTCAACCAACTGAGCCACCCAGGCGTCCCTGACAAAATTGTTTTATTTGATGCCTAAGTCTATTCTTCCTACAGAATTATGCTGCTTGCAATAATTCCTTCTTTCTCTAATATGTTGATTTTTAAAAGATTTTATTTTTTGAGAGAGAGAGAATGGGGGGAGGGGCAGAGGGAGAAGGAGAGAGAATCTTAAGCAGATTCCACACTGAGCACAGAGCCCAGTGTGGGGCTTGATCCCAGGAAGCATGAGATCATGACCTGAGCCAAAACCAAGAGTCCGACACTTAACAGACTGAACCACCCAGGCACCCCTAATATGTTAATGTTTGAATATTTTACACCTCTTTTAAATCACATTTTCTGTCAGTGGGTGGCAACAGGGTGAAATTATGTAAAAACTGCAGTATGCTTAAAAATCAGTAGGGAGGACGCCTGGGTGGCTCAGTGGGTTAAGCCTCTGCCTTCGGCTCAGGTCATGATCTCAGGGTCCTGGGATTGAGTCCCGCATCAGGCTCTCTGCTTGGCAGGGAGCCTGCATCCTCCTCTCTCTCTGCCTGCCTCTCTGCTTACTGTGATCTCTGCCTGTCAAATAAATAAATAAAATCTTTTGAAAAAAAATCAGTAGGGAATCTTAAAGTCATGAACTTGTGGACCAATACTTGCTTATTTTGAGGGTCCAAATGACCTATGGTGATGGAAGCACAGTTGAAGAAAGAGGCCTTAGAGACCATGATAATTCATGCCAACTGTCTTAGTTAAATTGACTTCAGAAGTGGTTGGAAGAGGAAAAGGAAAGTTGTATGATCAACATTGCTATAGTGGAGAGAAAAGTTACTGAAACAAATCTAATTAGTCACTAGGTGCTAGGAAAGCAGAGGTGAATAATACTAATACTAATACTAATACTAATACTAATAGCTGTTCAGGAGTACCATCAGGTAACACGAAGTTCTCCCTGATTTCTGGGCCCCCATTCCCTTCTCTGATTCTCTCTAGCACTTATCTGAACCATTAAATCCAGGCCCCACTTAAGTACCAGATTATGTTTCCTGTTTTATGGGCCTTGATTTACCAAACCCAGAATATCCTTAGTACCTTAAGGACAGAAATCATGTCTTATCTTGTCATATATTTAGTAGGCTCTCCTTAATATTGATCGACTGGTAAAAGGCAGAACATGGAAGAAATATTATCTGTCATGTAACTTAAATTTGCTCTCTTATATAGCCCCTGAAAAATGAATCTTCTCTTTACATTGCTAGAGGAGGAATTTTTGCATTTAATAAGAGATTGGATTAGATATTCTGTTACTCCTCCCCACTTTGATTTATATGGGGTACTTAAAATAAATGTTTATTTTCCTACTGGTGGTGAGAAAAAGCCAATTATCTATTTATGATTATTGTCCTTCCAAAAAAATTAGTATAAATAATGACCCTATAGTCATTAAACTGTCAATGCCTCAAAGCCTTTTCACTTGAGTGAAGTAAGGAGATAAATTAAAAAGCTAATTGGTTTTTTAAAACTCTTGACTACTAATCAGTTGAGACAATTTAATAGTTTACTGTTATTGGGAAGTCTAATAAACCTCAGACAGGTGAGGGATGCTTTTTAGATTAAATCTTCCCAAAATCTCACCTGTGTTTTCTTAAATTTGCCTTTAGTTTGGCATCAATAGTCATTAAATGATCAATATGTCATTAAATGTCAATAAATGGATCAACAGTCATTAAATGATTCTACCTTTTTTTTAAAAAAGATTTTATTTATTTAACAGACAGATCACAAGTAGGCAGAGAGGCAGGCAGAGACAGAGAGAGGGGGAAGCAGGCTCCCTGCCAAGCAGAGAGCCCGATGCAGGGCTTGATCCCAGGACCCTGGGATCATGACCTGAGCCTAAGGCAGAGGCTTTAACCCACTGAGCCACCCAGGTGCGCCTGATTCTACCTTTTTAACCCCTAATTCCACTGTACAGACTTTTTATCTTAAGGAAATACTTCTGGTTATTTGTTCCAGTATTATTTATAATGATAAAAAACTAGAAAGAAATATGTAGCTGTAGGGTGAATAGTTATGAATGGAATATTATTCAAACACTTAAGTAGGGTGACAGTTCAATTACTATGGTGTAGAAGGCTAAAAGATTGTATTCATTCATACAGTGATTACCACAAAAAGGAAAATATATATTTGAACAGAAGGCCAATAAGAAATAGACAAATGTGATTAACACTGTGTTAAAAGTTTATGGAATTGTGATACTCTATGTGGAAAACCCAAAAGTCTCCTCCCCAAAATTGCTAGAACTCATACAGGAGAATTCAGCAAAGTGGCAGGATATAAAATCAGTGCACAGAAGTGAGTTGCATTTCTATACACCAACAAGACAGAAGAAAGAGAAATTAAGGAATCCAGCCCATTTACAATTGTACCCAAAACCAGCAGATACCTAGGAATAAACCTAACCAAGGGGGTAATACTCTGAAAACTGTAGAACACTCATGAAAGAAATTGAGGAAGTCACAAAGAAATGAAAAGATGTTCAATGCTCTTGGATTGGAAGAACAAATATTGTTAAAATGTCTATGCTTCCAGAGTAATCCATACATTCAATGCAATCCCTATCCAGATACCTTCAACACTTTTCAGAGAGCTGGAACAAATAATCTTAAAATTTGTAAGGAACCAAAAAAGACCCCAAAGAGCCAAAGGAAGATTTAAAAAGAAAACAAGCTGGTGGCATCACAGTTCCAGACTTCAAGGTATATCACAGAGCTATATTCATCAAGACAATATGGTACTGGCACAAAAACAGGTACACAGATCAATGGAACAGATAGAGAACTCATAAATGGACCCTCAACTCTGTGGTCAACTATTTTTCAACAAAGCAGGAAAAAATACCCAATGGAAAAAAGACAGTCTTCAACAAATGGTGTTGGGAAAAATTGGACAGCCACATGCAGAAGAATGAAACTAGACCATTTTCTCATACCATACACAAAAACAGACTCAAAATGGATGAAAGACCTAAATGTGAGACAGAAATCCATCAAAATCCTGGAAGAGAACACAGGCAGCAATTTCTTTGACCTCAGCTGCAGCAGCTATTGGCTAGACACATCTCCAAAGGCAAGAGAAACAAAGGCAAAGATGAGCTTTTGGGACTCCGTCAAGATAAGCTTTTGCACAGCAAAGGAAACAGCAAAACCAAAAGATAACCTACAGAATGGGAGAAGATATTTGCAAATGTTTTATCAGATAAAGGCTTAGTATCTAAAATCTATAAAGAACTTATCAAACTCAGCACCCAAAGAAACAAATAATCTAGTTAAGAAAAGAGCAGAAGACATAAACAGACATTTCTCTGAAGGAGGCCTACAAATGGTCAATAAACACATGAAAAAAATTCTTACTATCACTCAGCATCAGGGAAATACAAATCAAAACTGCAATGAGATGCCACCTCACACCAGTCAGAATGGCTAAAATGACATGACAAGAAACAACAAATGTTGGAGAGGTTGTGGAGAAAGGGGAACCCTCTTAAACTGCTGGTGAGAATGCAAGCTGGTATAGCCACTCTGGAAAACAGTATGGAGGTTCTTCAGTAAGCTAAAAATAGAGCTACACTATGACCCAGCAATTGCATTACAAGGTATATACCCAAAAGACAAATGTCATGATCTGAAGAGGCATCTGCATCGCAATCTTTAAGCAGCAGTGTCCACAATAGCCAAACTATGGAAAGAGTCCTGATGTCTATTGACAGATGAATGGATAAAGAAGATGTGGTATATACATACAATGGAATATTACTCAGCCATCAAAAGAAG
The DNA here is from genome assembly GCA_003697995.1 of Taxidea taxus jeffersonii. Classification (NCBI taxonomy): domain Eukaryota; kingdom Metazoa; phylum Chordata; class Mammalia; order Carnivora; family Mustelidae; genus Taxidea; species Taxidea taxus. The sequence continues at coordinate 11,920 of RCUC01147906.1, forward strand.
AAATCTTGCCATTTGCAACGATGTGAATGGAACTAGAGGTATTATGCTAAGCAAAATAAGCCAATCAGAGAAAGACAATTATCATATGATTTCACTCATATGTGGAATTTAAGAAACAAAACAGAGGAGCATAGAGAAAGGGAGGGAAAAACAAAATAAGATGTAATCAGAGAAGGAGGCAAACCATAAGAGACTCTTAACCATAGGAAACAAACTGAGGGTTGCTGGAGGAGAGCTGGGTATGGGGGATGGGGTAACTGCGTGATGGGCATTAAAGAGGGCATGTGGTATAATGAGCACTGGGTGTTATATTCAACTGATGAATCACTGAACTCTACCTCTGAAACTAATAATATGCCATATGTTAATTGAATTTAAATTTTTAAAAAGTATGGAATTGATACTACATGCAACTTTTCTTTATTTTTGTAAGGGACTTACTGTCTTCCAAATTTGATGTTTATTTCATGACTGGCTAATATATTCATATTAATCAAAACTCAAAAGGCAATAAAAAGTCTGGTACTTACCCCTGTCTCTAAGTTACCCTCCCTTGAGGTACTTTTTAAGTTTCTTATTTATGCATCCAGAGATTATTTTATATATAAACAAGCTAATATATACTTACTTTTTCCCAGTTTTACACAAATGGTAAACACTATTCAATACCCTGCTTTTTCCACTAACATTCTATGTTAAAGATATTCCATATCAGTTCGTAAAGAACTCTTTCTGTTTTGTGGCTAAATATCATCCCTTTAAGTTCCACAAGATACTATAGTTTATTTAGTAAGATCCTACAAATGGACACCCAGTGTTCTGCTATTACAATTCAGTAGTAACAGTACACATAGATGATTTCCCACATGAAAATATATCTAGACTAAATTCCCAGATGTTAAGAGTATGTGTTCATTCTTTTTTTTTTTTTAAAGATTTTATTTGTTTATTTGACAGAGATCACAAGCACGCAGAGAGGCAAGCAGAGAGAGAGAGGAAGGGAAGCAGGCTCCCCACCGAGCAGAGAGCCCGATGCGGGGCTCGATCCCAGGATTCTGGGATCATGACCCAAGCCAAAGGCAGCGGCTTTAACCCACTGAGCCACCCAGGTGCCCCATGTGTTCATTATTTTGTTTGTTTGTTTGTTTCTTTTCTTTCTTTTTTTTTGTTCTTTTTTATTTTTTTTCTTTAAGCTTTTTTATTTAAACATATAATGTAACCCCACCACCTTCTCCCAACCCCTCTTCCCCCCCACCCCCCTCAGTTTGTTTTATGACATTAAGAGTCTCTTTTGGTTTGTCTCCCTCCCGATCCCATCTTGTTTCATTTTTTCTTTTCCTACCACCTTAACCCCCACCCCTGTTGCATCTCCACTTCCTCATATCAGGGAGATCATGTGACAGAATGGGAGAAGATATTTGCAAACGACATATCAGATAAAGGGCTAGTATCCAAAATCTATAAAGAGCTTAGCAAACTCAACACCCAAAGAACAAGTAATCCAATCAAGAAATGGGCAGAGGACATGAACAGACATTTCTGCAAAGAAGACATCCAGATGGCCAACAGACATATGAAAAAGTGCTCCACATCACTGGGCATCAGGGAAATACAAATCAAAACCACAATGAGATACCACCTCACACCAGTCAGAATGGCTAAAATGAACAAGCCATGTGTTCATTCTTTAACAGATGAATATAGCAGGGGAGAAAGAGAGAGGCAAACCATAAAACAGACTCTTAACTGTAGAGAAAAAACTAGGGGTGGGTAGAGAGGAGGTTGGTGAGGAATGGGTTAAATGGGTAATAAGGAAGAAGCCCTGCGTGTTGTATGTAAGTAATGAATCACTAAATCCTATACCTGAAACTAATATTACACTGTATGTTAACTGGAATTTAAATAAAAACGTGTAAGAAAGGAGCACCTGGGTGGCTCAGTTGATTAACTGATTAACTGATTAAGCGTCTGCCTTCGCCTCAGGTCATGATCCCCAGGTCCTGGTATTGAGGCCCGCATTAGGCTCCCTGCTCAGCGGGGAGTCTGCTTCTCTCTCTCCCCCTGCTGCTCCCCCTACTTGTGGGTGCTGTTTCTCTCAAATAAATAAATAAAATCTTCTTTAAAAAATTGGGAGAATGGGGGATGCCTGGGTGGCTCAGTTGGTTAAGCAGCTGCCTTCAGCTCAGGTCGTGATCTCAGAGTCCTGGGATCGAGTCCCACATGGGCTCCTTGCTCAGCAGGGAGCCTGCTTCTCCCTCTGTCTACCACTCTGTCTGCCTGTGCTCGCTCTCTCTCTCTCTAACAAATAAATAAATAAAATCTTTAAAAAAAAAAAAATAGGAGAATGGGGCGCCTGGGTCGCTCAGTGGGTTAAAGCCTCTGCCTTCGGCTCAGGTCATGATCTCAGAGTCCTGGGATCGAGCCCCACATCAGGCGCTCTGCTCGGCGGGAAGCCTGCTTCCTCCTCTCTCTCTGCCTGCCTCTCTGCCTACTTGTGATCTCTGTCTGTCAAATAAATAAATAAAATCTTTTTTAAAAAATTGGGAGAAAAAAAGGTTATGTATACGCTGTTAATTTTCATAGATACTGACAAATTGCCCACAAGGGAGTTGGTGCCAATTTCACTCCAACAGTGTACAATAGTGCCTATTTCCATATAACCTTGCTTTATTAATTTGATGGATGAAATGTAGTTTCTTAGTGTAACTTTATTTTTTTTAAGTTTATTTATTTAGGCAATCTCTACTCCCATTGTGGGGCTGGAACTCACAACCCCAAGATTAAGAGTTGCACGCTCCAGTTGCACTGAGCCCTCTTAGTGTAGCTTGCATTAGAAGTTAATTCATGGGGCATCTGGGTGGCTCAGGGGTTTAAAGCCTCTGCCTTCAGCTCAGGTCATGATCCCAGGGTCTTGGGATGGAGCCCCGAGTCCAGTCCGGCTCTCTGCTCAGCAGGGAGCCTGCTTACCTTCCTCTCTCTCTCTTGCCTCTCTGCCTACTTGTGATCTCTCTCTGTCAAATAAATAAATAAAATTTTTTAAAAAAGTTAATTCATTATGTGTTATTTTGAATATCTTTTCACGTGTTTATGAGCCACTACTATTTCCATTTCTGGGAGCTATCTTCATATATATGTTTGTTCATCTTTTCCTTATTGTTGTATAATAGTTTTTTATATATTAGGAAAATTAACCCTTTTTCTGTGCTTTGAAATTCAGAATTTTTACCATTTATCTTTTATTTTTGGACTTGTTAAGCTGTTTTTTACCATCTAGAAATAGTCAAAATTATCAACTTTATCTTTTATGCTTCACTCTGCTCTAGCTATGCTAACCTCCTTTTTACCTTTAAAATATGCCAGATACTCTCCAACTTCAAGGTTTTGGTATTTGCTGTTCTTTCTGCCTGGAATTTGCTTCCCAGAGATTCGTGTTTCACTTCCTCCACCGCTTTTGAGTCTTTAACCAAATACCAACTTTTCAATGAGATGTTCCCTATTTTATGTTGCAGCCTTCCCTTCCTCTGTTTTCCTCTATCACCTATAGCTCACAGGCTTTAGAGATATATTTTTATTTGTCTCATGGAGATATTGCAGCTCACTTACACAAATGAAGCAAGTGAGAATTAACATCTTCACTGTGGTTATCACCTCGGGAGACTAGCTACATGCTCCGCTGAAGCTGCCATTGCCCAAAACATTTTGGGGACAACTTCTTAAAGAACTGCATTCCGAGATAGCTTAAAGCCTTACAAGGAAAGCAGTCTTGTGTCCTGAAAGCAGTGTTTCTCAGTGTGGTCCATTAATCACTTATATCAAAGTCACCTGGGTAGGTTGGCAGCTTATTAAAACAGGCAGTTTCCTGGGCCTTTCCCCGGATCTTCTGAATCAGAATCTCTGAGGGATGGGGCTGAGGAACTTTACTTTTAGAATAAACTCCCCAGGGGCACCTAGGTGGTGCATTGGGTTAAGCAACCAAGTCTTGGTTTTGGTTCAGCTCATGATCTCAAGGTCATGAAATAGAGCGCCATGTTGGGCTCTGCGCTCAGCGTGGAGTCTGCTTCAGATTCTGTCTTCTCTTTCCCTCTGCCCTTCCCACTCATGCTTTGACATGCTCTCTCTCAAAATAAATTAATTAGTCCTGAAAAAAAATTTTTAACTACCCAGGTAATTCCTAAGCCTTTAAAGTTTGAAGATCACTGACTACATAGTCAGTGTCTCCCAACTTAGTCATGTACCTTGTTTACCTAACTCAGTTTGAACCAGATGTAAGACTATTTCCAAAAATCAAAGCCACCCTCAAAGGACAAAGGGGTATGTGCCAGGGATGCTGAAGGTCATTCCCAATGGGAACTCCAGAAATGAGCAATTGGATAGGCATTGCAACTCGCAGAAGTGATATGGTAGGAGACAAAACTCTTTGGCTCACCTGATTTTGGTATGTTTGGCTGTGCTAGTAACATGGCAAGTCTCACTTCACATATTAAAGAACCTTGGGCTTTAATTTTCCTATTAAAGGCAAAAGGGGAAGAAAGAATTGTGTGTTGGCTAAATAGGTGGTGATCTCTAGGATCCTTTCTGTATCTTACATTCTGGTTTTTCTACTGATGATGAAGAAAAAATAAAACCCTCGACACATGAATGAATATGTGTAAGTAACGAGGATTATTACTATAGCAAAAACTGCAAGTTTGGTCTGTTTTAAAGGAAAGAGCCTTCTTAATTAAAAAATAGTTATTTTAGTTCTGTATCCACTTTTTTAACTTCATTTTTCTTTCATTAGAGATGAGTAAGTTTCAAAAAGCAGGTTCTGATTGCATTTAGCAATATAACTGTATTGTGCCTATAATACCCACTTTCAAACGTGTAAAGTTTTGTAGTGTCACACAGCTGCAGCATCATGTATTTTCTTATTTTCCGAATATCAATACTTGCCCTTTCATTCTCTAAGTGAAAATAAAACCAATGAGTATTTTTTTTAGTCAACAATTCTTATTATGCAAAGTATCTTCCAGTGTTGGCCCATAGATATAAGCTGTCATTTTAATCCTGAAAGTAGTTGTGATAAAAATGTTTAATATCATTATGCAGTTAATAATAAAATAGCTACCAATGTTAAGGGCATACTATATTTTGAGCATAATTCTGAGTAAATTTTTTGTATCTTACAAGAATATGTGTTTTAAAAGTAAGTGTTGTTCCCATTTTACATCTAAGGCTCCTTTGGAGGCCATATTGAAAAGTTATAATCAGGAAACCTCACACAGAGTCATTATTAGCAAGTTTTCGGCTTCCATTTTTTATCACTTGTGCCTCTTTTTACATTACTTGGTATATTATAGGTAGTAAATGTTTGCAGAATTTCACTACTCTCCCCCTAATTTTCTGTTTCTTTTAGTATATATTTTATGTTGGAGTATAACTTAGTAAAAGTCAGTAACTTGTTTAATTATGACTTTGAAAGAAACTAAACTACATCCTGTTTTGAATTAAAACGAGATTACTTTTTCCCACATCTGATTTATTAGTAATCCTGGTTTCCATTAGCAAGACAGAAAAGACCATGCTTCAGAGACTGAAAATTTTACTAGTGATTAATACATGCTAGCTGTTAGATGTTCTGCTTATTTTTCTTCCCAAACTTAAGATTAAAAGATAATTGTATCTTTCTAATTTTAGATTTCTAATAACAAGAACTAGTGAATATGAGCTACGAATTATATTTTATTTCTTCAGCAAGGCAGAAGTTTGAGACTTTTCACTCACCACCACCACCACTACCACCACCCAGCCCCCAGGGACCAATGAGTTGCTTTATTATACCTGATTTGTGATTAACCATTTTTCTTTTCATGCATTTTCTCAACCCTTCATTCTTCTTCCCCTTCCTCTCAACCCTCTTTCTTCCTGCCTTCATTTTACCCTCTTAGTGAAGGCGCTTGTTGTCTTTTCAAATTTATCATTTTAGCTTTTGATTTTGGGAGTTGATTTGGCAACTTTTCCCTCTCCTCAAATAGGTATGTGATGAGTAGGTTGTTTCATTTATTTAAGTCCTTTAAAATTAAAAAACAAAACCATTTCTCCTTGACACAGAACAGTTGCCATTGCTTCCTCTTTTGGTTTTGAGATTTCAGGAATCTAGTTGCTGTAGAAACCATTTATCCCTTCATGACAACTGACTCTCATGAACATCATTATAAGTTAGGCTGACAAGTTTGGTGCTGCCAATAGATGCACCAGCACACTTTTCTCTCTTAAAAAGGAAGAAAATGCCGCAGTTATGAAAACCACATTTTTTCTCTTGAAACAATTTGTTTTTCCCTTGTCTGTTTTTGTGTTAATGTTTTGAACTGGATTTTTGCAGTTGGTAGTGTGCTGTGAATGGTAACTTTGTGCTGTGAATGATGTTGAGAGGAAGAAGCAGAGTCCCCCAGCCATGAGAGGATTTGATATCTGTGTTGTGAAGTTCTTGTAAATTGTAATGGAAGGAACAGATTAGTAGGAATTTTGTAATTTGGGGCTGTCCATTGGCCCTACAGGCTCTCAGGGATTGTAATTTGAAAATCTCAAAGTAAATATGATTCAGATTTTAGGAAGTTAATTAGATTAATTAAAATTGTAACAAAGTCTCTCTTTGATTAGAACAAACTGTTAGTTAAGGCCACTAGAAAGCATCAACTGGCTGTGGGATCCCTGTGAATTTCTCAACTACTTCTAAAACATTAGAATGATTTGCCAATACCTGGTAAAAAACTGATCACTTTGTTGTTTTTTATAGTTAATTGAACAGCTAATGTACCTTTGAAGGCTATATCTGTCTTGAATATCTTTTGTGAAGCTTTGAAATTTGTGTTGTATATTAATTCAAACCCATAAGATACCTATATTTTCATAAGTATTTTCCCTTCTAGCTAATTTTCATAAAAAGATGATTTGGGAAGTACACAATTTCCAGGCAAAATTACCTTGAAATTGAATTCTTTAAACCACTAAGCTAGCCAACCTGCCTGCCTGCCTGTCTTCTCTTTCTTTCCTTCCTGTTATCTCCTTCCTTCCTTCCTTCCTTCCTGGCTTCTTTCCTCCTTTCCTTTTTTGGGTATATCCTGTTTAGGTAGTATTTAATATCATTTGTGAGGCTAGTGCTAGATGTGCATCTACTGTGTGATAGCCACTTAATCCATTGGTGTGAAATCAACAAGGACTTATTTTCTCCCTTTTGTATGGAATAACAGTCCAACTGTTTTTTACATCTTTCAATTCAGAGGTTGACAGTGATCAAATCAGGATCAAGATTGACTTCAAATATTTTCGTAAGAGCAGAAAGAAAAACGAGATCCTAACTTTCTAGTGTCCTGATCTACACATCTCTTTGATGAATTAAAGCTATATGGATGTGAAATTTGGTACCAGAGGCTTAGGCTGCTTGAGCACCTTTTATCGTGTAATAGTTCTGGAATGTGAAGATCTGAATTTTCATGGGAGCACTGATATTTCATGGCCAACAATGGATTTCTTAGGGCCATGTCCTTTCAAATTGCTGTGAGGTCTGGTTATTGCTGCTCTAAATGTAAATATGAAACTGCCTCCCAATGAACTTATTGCGGTGGTGCTAACTTGTCTTGACACTCTTGCTGACAGATCTAGTGGCCCTTAACATGGTCTACTTTATATAGTCACAGCACAGGTTTTGTGGAGAATTCAGCCTAAATTTCTAGAATGAATTTCTATAGACAAAAGATATATTGGCTTTAAAAATTAAGAGGTTTGATTCTGTTTTGAATTTGGTTATCAAATGAATCTGAGCACATGACATTTTAATGCCGTTTGTCTTTTCAAATAGATTTACCTTCTAATGCATGTGACAACAGGATTTTGCTCATCAGGTAGAACATACATTTCAGAGTAGTTGTTACCTAAAATATTATCATAAGGCATAAGAAAACACACGATTTAAGTTGCCTTTCATGAACATAATTAAGAATTAATAAGCCAGTACCAGTGGCTAGTCCCCAGAATTTCCACTGTTTTGCCTTTTGTGACCTGTGTTATTAAAAGTCCATTATTTTTACAGACTTTATTAAATTGGATCTTATTAAAGCATTCTATATTTGCATTTGGTCTTTCATAATTCATTATTATTATGACATTTACTTTTTACCATCAGATCTGAAAACATATCATAAGCTACCCTTTTCTCTTGAAAGAAATGCTAATTTCAAACAGTCCTCTAATAGAAGAGAAAAGCTTTATCAGTTTTTTCATTTATTCCAGATCGTGTTAAGAATACTAATGCTAGACTTCAGTATGCTAATATCTCTGGGCTTTTTTTGGTCAAAAGCTTAGAATTATTATTTTTATCCCATGGTAAGTATGAAACCAGAAGACCTGCTACTACTGGAGAAAACACAATTCTAAAGTACAATTCTTGATTCTAAAGACTTGTGAAAATGTTGCTAAATCCTGTTTAGACTAGGATACTAGTCTAATTTAACTTTGTACCATACAATATTTGTCCTATTTAAGAAATTCTTTCCTCTTAAAATTCAGTTTGTTTGTTCTTCTCATAGTCTAGGTCAGTATAGTTTGCAGTTTTTAAGACTAAGATCCTGTGCTGTCAGCCCCAGACAGCATTTAGGGTGTGCTTTTCTATATGATAGTCATTTCTATATCATTTAAGATGTAGTTGAAAATTCAATATAGCAAGATTTTATATATTGATATCAGACAGGCTATCTAATTATTACTAACATATTTAGTAAAGTACCTAGTGAGTTTTTTGTTAGGATACTATAAATTTATTAAAGTCTGAAATGAAATTTACTTTGGCTTTTGTTTCATTTTAGATTTCTGACAATGTGCAATAGACATTTTGGCAGTGTTGTTGCACAAACCATTCGGACTCAAAAAACAGATCAGTTTCCACTTTTTCTGATTATTATGGGAAAGCGATCATCTAATGAAGTGTTAAATGTGATACAAGGTAAGGTACATGTCACAAAGGGAGTAGAGTATCTTCTTGTGTATGTGATAACCTTATAATATTTACCATCAAAGTTGACTGTAATACTCTGTATGGGTGAACATCTTTGTATTTTCAAACATAGAATATCCTAAAGAAGAACATCTTCAAAAAGTATAGGATCCATGAAAAATGAAATATGGTGCATGAAAATCTGACAGAAATTTCTTAATAAAGTTGCACAGCCCTTTGGATACAGCATAATCTTGTTAAATGTTCATAATTGCTAAGTTCTCTAAACTAGCAATCAAGTCATAATCAGTTGTCAAATATGACATTTCTAATACATGTGTTGATTTCTTGCTGTAATATTGATTAGTTGAAAGAAATGCCTTCGTTATCTAGAAAAGCCAGTGACTGAATATTGCAAATTAATTGTTCACACAGTGGTAGTTGTTTCCTCTTAACCGTGTGAATCTGTTTCTAGGATGCAGTGCTAAGGCTTGAAGCTATAGGATGCCTATGAATTTAATCTCATTGCATATTCTCTACCAAAAAAAAGTGAATGATTTTTTTTACTGTTACTTATAAACCCCAAGGATTATTATAAAATATTACCTTATTTATATCACAGCTTAAATTGAAAACAGTATATCTTTCCTATGCCCCAAGGGAAAAGATGTTTCAAGTGCCCCAACTAAAGCTTGTGTTTGAGATACTTTATTTTTACCCCTATTTAAGTCAAAAGTTCTATAGCAGATAATATGATGGGGTATGTGATGTAAATTCTGGTGCCTTTAAAACTCAAAACCTCTGGTATTTTATGTTTGCTCTGTAACTAGACCATTGAGTTTTGTAAACAATGCTAAAGATCTGCGGGGGTAATGAATTGCATAGGTAAGTGGATAATGAAAATAATATTTCATTCCTTTTTTCCCTGTCAGAGGCAATATTATAATAGTGCTTCTTAAAATATGGTCCATGGTTCTGGAGGTCCTCTAGACTCTTTCAGTGGATCCGTGAGGTCAAATTATTTTCATTACAGTAAAAAGACTTTTACTTTTTGCCTTTTTTTTTTTTTTTACTATGTTGACATTTGTACTGGTGGCACACAAAATCAATGTTGTGTAAAACTGCTGGCACCTTCACACGAAATCAAGGTCATGACCAAAACTGTACTAGTAGTCATATTCTTTACCTCCCTTATGTGCAATTAAAAACTATTTTATTAAATTTTAACCCTTTTTATAGTTTGTGTGATACAACTAGAGGTATAGAGAATGCATTTCTGCTGCATTTTAGAGTACAAAGGTAGTCTCAAAGAAGAGCACTTGTGTGGTTGCTTGAGCTGAACTACTAGTCATTTTTTTCTTACAGAACATCATTTTTACTTGGAAATAACTGGCAGACAAATTATTCTTAGATAGCCTGGGTATTTGGTGAACATTTTTCCAGAATGAGCAAAGTGAGTCTATCACTTCAAGAAAAGTGAACTGACAGTACTTGTTGCTGATGATAAAATTTGAGCTTTTAAGCAAAATGTTATATCCTCCACCATGGGATTGACAGCTTATATAATTTTCTGATGACATCAGCTCATATAGCATTAAAGATAAATGCATAAGTCAGTAAACCAATATTTTGCACATGACCAGGGCATGTTTTAAAATCATACATAGGTAGAAGATCCATTCAAAGAGCGAGATAGGTCAGTGGATCTTAATACAACAAAGTATAAGAAGTTCATTAATCGTTTCAAATTTCTCACAAGCTTGAAGAAATTTCCTCTTGTCAGTTTGGGTGTATCAAAGAATATTTACAATTATTTATTAAAATACTCCTCTGGGTGCCTGGGTGGCTCAGTTAGTTAGGCAACTGCCTTTGGCTCAGGTCATGATCCTGGAGTCCTGGGATCGAGTCCCACAACGGGCTCTCTGCTCAGCAGAAGTCTGCTCCTCCCGCTGACCTCTTTCTCTCTCTCTCTCTCAAATAAATAAATAAAATCTTAAACAGACAAATAAATAAATAAAAATACTCCTCCCGTTTTCAACTGTATGTCTATGTGAGGCTGATTTACTTCATAAATTTCAACTAAGATGTAAGACAACATATTGTAATTGACAGAAGTAGATGTGAGAATCCGGTTATGTTCTATTAAGCCAGACATTAAAAACATTTTCAAAAATGTTAAAACAATACTGTTCTTCTCACCAAACTTTTTCCTTTGCAACACAGAGCTATTTTTCATAAAAATCTGGTATTTATATCTACATGTAATGGGTTTATTATTGTTACTTTTAATGAACTGATAAATATGTTTTAAGTATTTCAGCTTCAATTTCTAACACAATAAATGTTGATAACAATAACCCACATAAAACTTATTTGAGAATCTCGGTAGATGTTAAGGGTGTAAACAAGTTTTGAAAACAGAAGTCTGAAAACCACTGCAGTAGGTTGTAAAGAAAAAACTTGTCTGGAACTGTATTAACTGGTACGTTTTCTCTGCCTTGTCCAGTTTGGTAGTGAGTCCTTACTGTTAGCGCTGAAGCATAATTGATAAACAGTGGCTTCAGCCTGAAAATGAATGGCCAGTATGTAACCTTATGGAGGCTAGTACCCTCCATAAGGAATTCATATCCCATGCTCTGAGTGTTAGTCACTACAGTTTGCAAATAAGAAAGGGAAACTCAAAGATTTGCCCAGTATCCAAATCTACGTTGAAGATACCCCTAAACTTCTTGCATTTGTTATATCTATTCACAATAACTACCACTGCTTATGTGTACTGTATACAGAGGTAGTATTATCTTCATTTTACTGATAAGGGAATTGATTTTTAAGGAGCTATAGTCAGGCACTTATTCACTTATTAATTCAGTTACTAAGTGGATATTTATTAAGCCCTTGTCACATGCTGGGCAGTTTCTAGGTACTAGATCATATAGTTTATAAGTGGCAGAACTAGAATTAGAACTATGACTACAAAACCAGTGCTGCTTTCTTAGTACCATGATATCACACCAAGGTAATATTTGTTCTCTAGCTCATTTGTTGAGAGAGTAGTACTGATGTGACTAAATTTTCTTTGTTGAGGACCACACATGCTCCCTAACATGCTGCCAATGGTCAAAAGAAAAGTTGAGGGGCACCTGGGTGGCTCAGTGGGTTAAAGCCTCTGCCTTCGGCCCAGGTCATGATCTCAGGGTCCTGGGATTGAGCCCCACGTCGGGCTCTCTGCTCAGCAGGGAGCCTGCTTCCTTTCTCTCTGCCTGCTTCTCTGCCTACTTGTGATCTGTCTGTCAAATAAATAAATAAAATCTTAAAAAAAAAAAAAAGAAAAGTTGAGAAACAGACCACTGAGAGACCAGGGACACCTGGGTGCTCAGTTGGTTAAGCATCTGCCTTTGATCCCAGAGTCCTGGAATCAAGCCCCACATTGGGCTCCTTGTTCAGCAGGAAGCCTGCTTTTCCGCCTCCGACTCCCCCTACTTGTGTTCCCTCTCTCTCTGTCAAATAAATAAATGAAATATTCTAAAAAAGGGGGGGGGGAACCATGTTAGTCATACTCCAGAATAATACCAACAAGGATGCTTGCTACTTGTTGACCTAATTCATCAATGGGACAGAAAGACCCCAGGCCCTGGAGAAAGATAGGTTCTTTGCCTGTAGTTTTGAAAGAAAAGAAGAATGGCTATACCTTCATATATCTCTATGGACTTCTCTGTTGTAGATGTATCCAAAGCAAGCAATAGGAGAGTGCACTCGGGAAATGGCATATATCTGCTATGTTTGTTATGCCCTTGGACAAGGAATAAAATAGTGTTAAGGAAAGTCAAACATTTTAATACTCTCATAAAACTAATATAACACTGTATGGTAACTAACTGGAATTAAAATTAAAACTTAAATAAATAAATACTCATAAAGTTTATAGTATAGTCATTTGAAAGCAGCTGAAAGAGAAAAATACCAACTGGGCAAAAAAAAGAACTGTTTGGTTTTTTTTGTTGTTTTTTGTTGTTGTTGTTGTTGTTGTTGTTTTCAGAAAATGAATTACTATCTGCTACGCCAAAGAATTTTTTTTAAAAGATTTTATTTATTTATTTGTCAGAGAGAGAGGGAGAGAGAGTGAACGAGCACAGGCAGACAGAGTGGCAGGCAGAGGCAGAGGGAGAAGCAGGCTCCCTGCCGAGCAAGGAGCCCGATGCGGGACTTGATCCCAGGACGCTGGGATCATGACCTGAGCCGAAGGCAGCCGCTTAACCAACTGAGCCACCCAGGCGTCCCAATGCCAAAGAATTTTTAATGATAGGAGGTAATTCTTAGTGTATTAAGGTGGCAAAAAGAACAGACTTTTAATAAGTTAGACTCACTTGGTTTTGAATTCTCATCCCACCATTTAATCAGCCTGACCTTGACTGCACAGGCTACTCCAACTCTCAAAGCCTCATTTTCCTTCTCTAAAGTCAAAATCCTCCTGATACCTTCAAAGAATTGTTGTATAGATTAAATGGGATAATATATATAAAATGCTAAGCCTAACTACGGGCATATAAACAAATGGTAGTTGTTGCTAGTATTTTTAAGTAGGTATGTTTCTATAACTTGAAAGAACTTTTGATTCTCATTTCTCGAATTGGCTGTAGTTGTTCCTTAATGATTAATTCTAGAATGACTTTCCATTTTATAATAACTTTACTAATGTGAAGTTTGGCAATCTCTGTGTGTTGCTAGGTAACACAACAGTGGATGAGTTAATGATGAGACTCATGGCTGCAATGGAGATCTTCACTGCCCAACAACAGGAAGATATAAAGGATGAGGTAAGATGAAAGGTTAAGTAGACCTTTAATAGGATTTTGATGAAATAATTTGTCAAATGGAGATGCTTGCCTATGTCATGATGATAAATAAGGATGTTGAAGATGCATTTCCAGATTAACCAAGGACTTTTTTATGCCATTGAGTGTACCATTCAGTCCATTCTTTTCATGACCCCAAGACCCAACAATTTATTTATCTTTATGGACATTTATACTTGCTAGATTTGGAGTGGTGGCAGGAGGTCAATTTGTAGGAAATGAATTCTGAAGCATATTTACAAAAGAAACGACAGTCTAGGAAATCCTGTGCACTGTGTGGTTTTTTTCACTCGCTTTCAGGATCCTCTTACTCTTTTTTAAATATTGAGGTTGATTAGAAATAAACACAATTTACATTTTTGAAGCACTGTGAGAATTAGTAAAAGATCTCCAGAATTCTGAATTTCTCAGTCTCCTGAATATATTCGGTTGGTATAGATGGCAAATAATAATAATAATAAAATAAATATAAATAAAATAATAAAATAATAATAACAGCAATATTGATCATGACAATAGTAGTCAACATTTACTGAATATTTATAATCTGCTAAGCACTAAGCTAAGCACTTTACTTGTATTATCTCATGTGATCCCAGAATAACCCCTGAGGTTGTTTATGAGTCACACAGAGTTCTGGCAGAAAACACATGGCACTTTCAAACTGGGTTATTTGAGAACAGTTTAATAAGAGAACTGTTTTTAAAGGTAAGGGTAGGATTTATGGAGTCACCAATGAATGGTACCAACTCTAGGGCTAAAGGGAACTATTACCACATGTAGGCCTAAAGTCCTCTCCTATGGAGAGGACTGTATCTGATCTGAGGGATATACCCAGCACTTGGTGACCTGTTAGGGAGGAAACCAGAGAATAGCTTTACTTTCTTTCCACACTCTGATCTTCTGCTAATACTACTTACCTAACTCAATCAGAAGCTGAAAGGCGAGAGAACCTCCCTGGGCAAAAAACTAGGTGGAGCAAGGATACTGAGGGGCAATCCGTAGTCTAGCACAAATTGGTACTATTATCTCCACTTTTCAGGTGAGAAAACTGAGAATCAAAAGGGTTAAGTTAATTTACCCAAAATCACATGACTAGTAAGACCTATAATAATCCCAAGTAATTATTAGTGCTTTATCAGTCAAAAAATTTCTGGATTTGGAAAATAGCCTAAAGATAAAATATGAAACACATGTTAGCACTTGTTAATTTGAGATGCTAAGTTCACAGATATTTCTTAAGTTGTCCCTCTTAATATTTTTAATTGAAAAAAATTTTTCATAGACAAGTAGGGAGAGTTTGATTTCTGAGCAATGAAGAAAAGCTTCCAGCTATAGTGACTGTTTTCATTATAATACCCATTAGCTATTGCAAGTGGAAAACATGTAGACACTTTTAATATAAGGTAGAACTATTATATTTTACCTTATTTTCTTTTCTCTTTCTTCTGTTAGACTGTGAGTTTAAGAGCCAGAGTTGCGTCATATTCACATTTATAACTGTATCCCCTAACAGTGTACCTAAGTAGTGTACTCAGCAAATGCTTATTAAATGATTGAATAAATTAGTATTTGGAAGAATTCACATGAAATAATGTTACTTGAAAAAAGAATAATTCTTGATTGCAGTGGTATAAAACCTAATGTGTGTAAAACTCTAAACTAATTACAGCACTCTAAATTTTCATATTTGTTAGTATGGACACATTAGGTTTCTTTTATTGCTGGAAAAATTATGTTTGTAATTTTCCTTAATAGTCAGTGTTTCATTTACTCTAAAGAAAAGGTAATCAGGTATATGGTGGAAAGATGTTTGTCTGTTACTCTATAAATTGACAGTGACATTTTGCCAAAATGAAGTACTGTACTTACTTAGGAATTTAGTAATAATAGGTGTGTTGCCTTTCAAGATTACATTTATCCTAGAATAGAGGCATTGATTGACAATAATTCACTAAACACATTCTTCAGCCATTTAAATCTTGAGTCTCATTAGTACTAGATTTACAGATTATGCTGTATAATAATATGAATGCACAATATTTGCATGCATATTCCCAGTTCATTCTTTCATCTTAATTTGTGTTCCTCATAATTCATTGGTAAAGAAATTGACTTTAATTCCTTTAATACCGAGCACAAAATTTAATATGAGGGTTACAGGAAAAATCCAAGGCTCCACATTAATTGAAATTTTTATTGAAATTTAACTGCAAGAGGTAAGGATTTCTCTTTGTTTTTAGAGTGTCTTCATGAAAGTTACCGTTCTTTTCATAAGTAAAGTTCCTAAGAAAAGCTTTTCTAGGTTCAAAGACTTGTTTTAGACTATGCATAGATCATAATGGTTGTGGTACCCACTGCGTATGTGACAAGAAACACTGTTCTCATTATTGTGAATTTGCCTTTACTCTTCAAAAAAATTTCAAGTAACACTTTATCTTAAGCTTGCATTGAAAATCAAAATCATGAACAGGTTTGGAGGATGGCTTCCTAGGCCTGAATTCATATAAACTTAACTTTGGTTCAGTTGCCTCCATCTCTTCAATGATTCCATTGTATTAGTGCGACTAGAGATACCTATGCTGTACAGCGTTTTTATTAAATAAAAACCAAGCCCAGACATATTCATACTCTGCATCATTCTTTAATGGCACAGAATGGACTAATCTTTATATCACTAGTTTTTCTATTTCTAATCAGGAAGTAAACATTATAGAGCCTCTTGTTTTGGTAGAACTGCCTATAGCTTTATTCACAGACACTTTCATTAGTGGTATTAGTTTGGTTTTTTAAGTGTTTACTGAGCCTCTATCAAGTATATCACACCGGGTTCAGTCTTGGGGACAGAGGTACTTAGCTACAGTGTCACTTATTGGCAAAGATCATTACATGATAGTAGCCTGTTTGGATTCAGAAATTTAGAATCTATTTAGAATCTGTTTTTGCTATAGCCAAATAATAATATAACAGCCAAATAATACAGCCAAATAAAACAAATACAGCCAAATAATAAAACAATAGATACTTTCTAACATGTAAATAGATTTGGTTATTTTCATATGTCCTATTTTCTTTAGCCATTAGTAATCCAGAAACCTCTGATTAATAAGAGTTTATGATACTTAGTTCCTAATCTGTTTATTATTCCATTCATTTCTTTGTTCATCCATTCAACACTTAATTTATTTAGAATCCTCAGTATCATAGGTGCAAATATTACTTCTTTCCAGATTTTCTTTCTCCCTGGTTCATTCTTGTTAGGCTCTATGTTTCAAGGAATTTATCCATTTCTTCTTAAATGATCTAATTTATTTGCATACTGGCATATAATGGTTCATAGTCATCTCTTGCAATCCTTTGTGTTTCTTTCTATATATTGGAACATCTCTTATTTCTGATTTTATTTATGAGTCCTCTTTTTTTCTTGGTCAGTCTAGCTAAAGGCTTTTTAATTTTGTTTATCTTTTTTAAAAAATCAGCTCTTAGTTTCAGTGATCTTTTCTTCTTATTGAAATATAATTGACGTGAAATGTATTAGTTTCAGGTGCACAACAGTGATTCAATAATTCTGTACTATTCAGTGCTCACCATGATAAATGTAGTCACACTGATCTTTTCTATTGTCTTTTAGCCTCCATTTCTTTCTGCTCTGATCTTTGTCATTTTTTCCTTTTGCTGACTTTGGACTTGTTCCTTTTCTGGTTCTTTGAGATGTAAAGTTAGACTGTTGGAGATCTTTCTTGTTTCTTGATGTAGGCATTTATCCCTATGAGCTTCTTGCTTATAATTACGTTGGCAGTGTCCCATAAGTTTTGGTACATTGTATTTCCATTTTCATTTGTCATAAGGTATTTTTTGATTTCTTCTTTAACCCATTGGTTGTTCAGTAGCATGTTGTTTAAGCTCCACTATTTGTGAATATTCCAGTTGTCTTGTAATTGATTTTTAGTTTCATACCATTTTGGTTGGAAAAGATGCTTGATATGATTTCACTCTTCTTAAATTTACTAAGATGTTTTTGTGTGTGCCCTAACATGTGGTTTATCCTGGACAGTGTTCCAGGTGTGCTTGAGACAAATGTGTTTTCTGTTGCTTTGGGATAAAATGTCCTGCATATGTTTGTTAAGTCCACTCTGTCCAACCCATCATTTTATTCAATGTTTCCTCATTGATTTTTTGTCTGGATGATATATCCATTGATGAAATTGGGGTATTAAAGTCCCCTACTATTATTATATTGCTGTCTCTGTCTCCCTTTTAGGTCTGTTAATATTTGTTTTCTATATTTAGCTACTCCTATGTTGGATGCATAAATATTTTAAAAAGGATTCTTTATTCAGTGTTTTTTCTCCATAGTTAGTCCCAGATCACAGAAGATAATAATTTCTCTCATCTTGATTTGTATATTCATTTCATAAATATTTATTGATTTTTCCTATGTACTGGAAACTGTGTAAAGCACAAGTACCACAGCTGTGTGTAAGATAGATAGGGCCATTGAAATTACAACACAGCAGTTCCAGTATATCTTATGAACTAATCAAGTAGCTAAAGTCTCAGGAGCACCTTGTCAGAGTGAGCTAGACATGCTATGTAGGGACTTGACATAGACCACATAGAAGGGCTTTTGCATTCTCCAGGGCAAGCTATGAGGCAGGTAGAACAAGTGAGAATGAAGATAATAATAATAGCCACTCTTCAGGTTCCTGCTACATGCCAGCCATAGGTGTTTCTCAGTGTGATTCCTAGACAACCATTAATACTTAGCTATTTACCAAGGATTCTAGGCAGTTTGGTATGACAAGCAATTTAATCAATTTTGTTAATATTTATTTCACATTTTGAAACATTGTGATAACTCTCCAAATCCCATTTCATTCATCATATCTGTTACAATTTATTAGGCTGCTCATGTACAAGAAAGATTGCATTGGATGTTTTGTACAGATAAATTCATTTAACTGGGGCAGTTTACTTTGGCTTCTGAACTCCAGGACAGCTGACTCTGACTGTAATGATTTTGTACTAGCTACCGTAAAAAAGAAAAAAAAAATTTTGGTTGAGAGGTGAATATATGGAAGTTGATTGTATAGAAGAAACAATCCATTTACCACTAGGGCCACTATTTCTGAGGTTATTCATAAAAGCATAAAGCCTCCAGAGCTTTTGTTTCATTATCAAATAAAGACCAGTGACTTATCTTTTTGTTAAATCATAGGGTTTGTTTTCTTTTTCAGAACAAGAGAAAAAGTAATACCACTTTAAAAAAAATCTTATTGTGCAAGGCAGGAAAGTGACCAAACCACAGATGAGAAATTGTTTACAAATTGCATTCCTTGAGGTAAAAGTGAATTCAAATCCCATTACTGCCAAGAAACTTGTAAACCCATCTCCGAAGTTAACAATAAAAAAAATACTCAGCAAGACAATAGAATAATTTCCTGGGAAAGTACTTTCTCAAATTATACTGTTGAGTGGCATGCAATGGCAATAGGATGGTTTGTGGAGGAGCAGTGACCATGTTCTGCATGTTATGCTGCTTTATAGTTAGATTACTACTAAGATATACACAATAAGAATCAGTTCTTGGCATGTTGTTATTTGTATGTATACAAGATAGAAGTAGTCAACACTGTTCATTCTATTTATCAGTGAGAAATATATTACAAGAGAAGTTTTTAATTTAATGATCATGTTGCAGATTTTGAGTTAGACTTAAAAACATGAGCTAGAATTGGTACTATTGACAAACTATACTTCAAAGGACACTATCCAGAAAGTGAAAGGACAATCCACAAATTGGAAGAAAATCTTTGCAAATCATGTATTTGAGAAAAGGACTTATATCTAAACTATATAAAGAATTCTTAGAACTCAATAATAAAAAGACAAATTACCCCCCATTTAAAAATCCACAAAGGATCTGAAAAGACATTTCCCCCTGGGAGATATACAAGTGGCCAATAAGCACATGTAAAGATGTTCCACATCATAGTGATCAGGCAAAAGCAAATCAAAACCACAATGAGATAATACTACCTCACACAAATTTCAATGGCTGATATCAAAAGATAGCAAGTGTTAGTGAAGATATGGAGAAATCTGAACCCTCGTAGACTGCTGGTGGGAGTATAAGATGGAACAGCTGTTTTAGAAAACAGTATGGCAGTTCCTCAAATGATTAAACATAGTTACCATATGATCCAGCAGTTTCACTGATAGTCATATACCTAAGAGAAGTGAAAATGTATGTCCATACAAAAATCTGTGCATGTGTAGCAACTTCTTTCTAGATATGTCTTCTGAAGCAAGGGAAACAAAAGCAAAAATAAACTATTGGGACTTTATCAAAACAAAAAGCTTTTGCACAGCAAAGAAAACAATAAACAAAACTAAAAAGCAACTTATGGAATGGAAGAAAATATTTGCAAATGACATATCCAATAAAGGATTAGTACCTAAAATATATTAAAAAAACTTATCAAACTCAACACCCCAAAAATGAATAATCCAATTTAAAAATGGGCAGAAGACATGAACGTACATTTTTCCAGAGAAGAAAACAGATAGCCAATAGACACATGAGAAGATGCTCATCACCACTGATCACCAGGGAAATACAAATCAGGACTACAATGAGATATCACCTCACACCTGTCAGAATGGCTAAAATCAACAACACAAGAAACAACAAAGTGGTGGCAAGGATGTGGATAAAGAGGAACCCTCTTGCACTGTTGGTGGGAATGCAAACAGGTGCACCCACCCTGGAAAACAGTATAGAGGTTCCTCAAAAAGTTAAAAATAGAACTACCCTATAGTCCAGCAATTGCCACTGCTGGGTATTTACCCAAAGAATACAAAAATGCTAATTCAAAGGGATA
>RCUC01147907.1:0-18366 GCA_003697995.1 Taxidea taxus jeffersonii
TCAGACCTATGTCCAAATTATTGCTAAACCTACATTTGCCTGCCAGGGTAAAGACTACAAGAGTTTTCAGAATAAATTATTTAGAAAAAATTCCACAAAAACAAGTTTGTTTCACAATTTTCCCCCTTCCTGTGCCTCCTTTTTCACAGAAAGTACATCTTTTTTTAAATCAACAAAATAATTTATCCTGGTTTTATTCAGTAAGTTATCACCATAGTGATCAGATGAATTACTGTCTATTACCCTTGCAAAAGGTGGTCAATATCAAATATTAAAAAACAAAATAAGTTGGCTCATACACATTGAGTAAAGTTGGGAAAAAGTTCTTTGATTTTAAATTAGATTATTTCTTTCACAGCAGTTGATGAATTCATGAAGTAAAGCAAAAAGCTGCCAAAAGCTACAAGTCTGGAAGTTCTAGCTGGTTCCTTCCTCTCTGTTGACCGGACTCTAGCACAGGTTGCTCACAAATTGGGCTCTGCTGCTTTAGTTACAAGATGAACTACGGAGCCCAAACTATGTAACAACACAGAGTCTTTCAGGTCAACTGTCCAAAGCACTACTCCATAGTCAATTAATTTTAACAATGCTTTAGAAGGCAAATAGGGAGAGTCAGAAAAATCACTATCAATGTGCACAAGAGCCTGCCAGATGAATGTTTTTAATTGTATGTCCTCTACTCTGTGAGGTACTCAAGTCCTCATTTTCTCTAGTAATTATTATGCATGTCACATTTTTAAAAAGGGTCTAGTACACTTCTTGAAGCCTCCTATTAGACTGAAATAGTGAAAAGGAAGACAGGAGAGAAAGTGATCAGATTCACATGCACTTGTGAACACTCTTCTAGGGGTTTAAACCTTGAATGACCCTTGAAGGAGACCGCTTTGAGACTCTGACAGATCTTTCCTCCTTTATGTAAAAGTAATCATGGGACGCCTGGGTGGCTCAGTTGTTATGCCTCTGCCTTCCGCTCAGGTCATGATCTCAGGGTCCTGGGATTGAGCCCCGAGATGCATCGGACCCTCTGCTCAGCAGGGAGCCTGCTTCCCTCTCTTTATGCCTGCCTCTCTGCCTACTTGCGATCGCTGTCAAATAAATGAGTAAAATCTAAAAAAAAAAAAAAAAAAGAGTGAGTGCTATTACTTAAAAATCACCATTGTCATCATAGTCCTGTCCCATTAGCATAGTGCTTTCCAGTTTGCAAAGCGCATTTAACCTATCATGCAATCCTCACACCAACCTAGGGACTCCCTATGACTTTTTTTTTTTTTTTCCACTTAGCCAAGGCATAGTATGGTTTTTGATACAATGTTCAATGATTCATCAGTTCAGTTATGGCTTTTTTTAAGAAAACAAAAAATCAAGGCTTGAAGAAGCATTGATTTCCCAAGGTTACATAGCCCATGAGTGATAAAGCTTTCTGAAGCTGGGTTTCCCAGACTCAGATCCCCTGCTGCCTCCTGACTTGCAATACCACAAATGTTTAGTTTGAACATGCAGGTATTCTGTCCTTGTCTCTAAGATTGTTTGTATAGGATTATCCCATTTGCAATTCACTTCAAGTAAACAAACACATGGTGCGTTTTTGTTACAGTTCAATAAATACAAAGATGGACAAGACAATCTTTGCTCCCAAAAGTCTTCTCTTCTGGTGGAAAAAGAAGATGCATAAATCATAAACTGCAATCCAAGTTCCTCCCTTAATATTTTTACCATGACTTCTTGAAAACGTGTGTGAATGTGAAAACATAATACGTATTGAATTGTACGCTTTAAGTTGGTTGAACTGTATGGTATGTGAATTACCTCTCACTAAAACTATTTTTAAAAGTCAGATAAAAAAATTTTTTTTAAAAAGGAGATTCTTATTCAAAACAGCTAAGAGAACTGCAAAATTATTTACTCTTGATCTTAGACCTGATTTTTGATGCTACAATCTCAGCATTTGGGGCACTCTTCTTACACAAAGTTATTAATCTATAATCAGTAAACATCTAAGCAAAGTTGCAGACACTTTACTTGTAGCATTCCTATCTTCATTGCCCTTTCCAACGAATATTCAATTTTTGAGATTAAATTCCTTAACAGAAATAGTATGCTTAATCCTCTAAAATAACTACTTATTTTAAAAGTAAATGTAACATAAAACACCAATAGTTACACAAATGTTATTACATAAGAAAAGAGAGGCCTGGCCTAAAGAAAATGTGTACTGGCAAACAGTGCCACCATGGGATTGTTCTAAATAATCACATTCTTCCAAAATGCGGGCAGAAGCCCCACTGCCCATGGCCCAACCCTCTGCTCCAGTGTAACCTTTCACGTTACAGTTAAGGATGACAATGCACAAAGGTGTTGACCTCTTAGAATGTCCCAAGAAGATCAAAAATGAAAGTGTCTTCCTCTGCTCACCCCTCCACTGAGTTGAGATTACCCAGTAAAGTCTTTATTTATTCAGCAAGTAACTACTTGCTGAATAGCTTCTATTTTGAGTAGCTTCTGTTTTGTAGGCATCGCTCCAGGCAAGACCCTTACATTGCTACAGACTGCTAAGAAGCAATCAAATGCACACGCATAAATACACAAATAAAAGATAAAGATTAGTTGCTAGATAGCTGATTAAAATAAGGTTATTCCTGGCAGTGACTTTGGATCCCGAGGGGATGACATTAAAATGAGGCCCACATCACTGCTTATGAAGACTGGCGGGAAGAGAAGTCAAGGAAATAGCAGCAGGTTGGAAAAACTTGAACTTAGAATGTGCTGAGGAAAACCCCTATGTGTTTGACTTGAGTAACGGGATGAATGGTCATGCCAATATTGCAATACGTGCAGGAGGAAGAAGCAGGTTTTGGCAGGGGAGATTAGGAATTCCTTGTTGATCTTAGAAAGTTGGAGATGCCTGGAAGACATGTGAGGAGGGTGGGGAAATATGAGGGAGGGGACTAAGGGAGCACATGCTAACTGAAGAAACTTACTGGCTTAATGTATTGTTGCTTCCCATTTGACCTAAGGAGACTAGATTTGCAGCGAGTGGCATGAAAGGATGTGGTTGGTGGGAGGCAGAGGCAGAGGTAGAGAGAACATGGCCGGTTGATACAATGGAGAACAGATATCTCACCGCAAAATAAGGAATTTCTGACTCCAAAGAGTCTGGTTTAATGTTAAAGATAGAAAACCTCTGTATTGGTGGGTGGGAGACCCAGACTTTACTGGAAAATCAGATATTAAAATCTACTGTGTGCCTCTTTCAAATAATGAAAATGTCTGTATGTTTCCCCCAGCATCATGTTTACATTTTAGCAATGCCAAAGAACAAAACTAAAAACAAAAACAAAAACAGTGATACAATGAGCATGAACTCTGATCCAGTCTTACCCTATTAATCTATTTTTCATTGTACAGTCAAAATGCTTTTTTGAAGTTGCAAATCTGAACAGGACATGAACCTCTGAAATCCCTTTACCATCTTTTGTCAAACTCCTCACCATGGTCCACCAGCTCCTGTATGCCAGTCTCTGCCAATGTCTTCAACCTTTCTTCTTGCTACCTCTTGCTCATAGGACCTGCTGGGTGTGCTTTCCCCAAATGTGCCTTGTGCTCACTCTCATTGTCAATGCTCTGTCCTCTACCAGGATAAGACAGAGGATTCCTGCTCATCTCTTCCCAGAACTCACTCCTACTTATTCTTCAGGTCTTTGTCAGGTAACACTTGCCTTCTAGAAAGGCTGCCTTGTTCCCTTGTCTCAAATCTGATTTAGATGCTTTTCTTCCAGACATTCTATCATCATTAACCTTAATCACCTCACATTCCTTGTGACTACCCTCCATAATTTTGTTGAGGGCAGGGACCATGGCGGTTGTGTTTACTGCTCTACCCCCCACACTGAGTATATTTGTGGGCATTTAGCTTAACAAATGCAAAGAAAATTTTCTTCTAGACTATAAGTTACTAGAGGACAGGAAACCTGGACTGGTTCCTGGTTTTCTAACTAAGCATTGTGTGAGGATATTGATAGAATTTTTTAAATTAGAGTTCTGTTTTTTTTTTTAAGATATATATATATAGATAGATATTATATAATACACACAATATATATTTCAGAAAGATATATATGTGTATGTATATATATATGTGTGTATATATATATACACACACACACATACACATGTATGTATATGTATATATCTAGACAGGGAGAGAGAGAGAGATAGGGAGAGGAACAGAGAGGCAGGAAGAGGGAGAGAGAAAAATCCCAAGCCGACCCATGCTGAGTGCAGAGCTAAGTTCACTGGATCAGGGGCTGGATCCTATGCCCAGAGATCATGACCCAAGCGAAAACCAAGGGTCAGAAGTTTAACCTACTGAGCCACCCAGGTGCCCCTAAAGTTCTATTTTAAAGAACTCTATTTCCCTTGTCTAATTTGGACTTATTGAGAACAGTGTTTCTGGCAAAGAGCCCTGCCACTGTCTTTTTGAAGACTTTGGTCAGGTTTTAACTTTCATAGCCATGGATACAATTTCCATGCCCATCTAGACAAATATTTCTACCTACTCACGCCTTCAATACAGTCTGTCCTGGTAAATGAACTTCCATAAGGTACCCCTGCATCTGAGCATTAGCTTATGAGTGAGACACTTAATATGATCCTGAGGCTTCGATGATTTGATTAAAAAATATATGTTTTTGAGGGCTTTGAAAGACTTGGAGACCCTTATTTTCCTACAATGTGGAAATAAGTTTTAGAACTAATCACAACATTTTAATGCATCAATTCTTTACATTTAAAATCAAGAACACAAAATCACAATTTACCTAAAACATGTATTCTAAAAAGTATAAATACTTGTAATTACCTTCTAGTGCATATTTCATATCTTGAGCAAAAAGGGTCCACATAATTTCAGCACTTACTTTTCCCATGTTCAGTTCTTGAGGAAACCTAAAACCAAACACATATATGAGTACATCAAAAAGAGAAATCTGTCTAAAAAATGAAACACCTCACTTGACATATATGCCACAGTAATTTGTATATAGTTCATAGATACTTTTATTTATGATATTTTTCATTATAAACTTTCATAGGCAGGGCAAAGCTACATACCAGAGTGTGGAAATAAACACAATTATTTGGTGCTGGGAAAAATAGACTACGTAACGTTAGTCCAAGGTAGCGGAGCCTGGAGCTCCTAATGGATGTCTTAGGCTATATGTGTGTTTGTTCCAAAGAGCCCTTCTAGTTTTATCAAACACTCTATTTTCATATATCTCAGTTTTGAACACAGGGCAAAAGACTCTGAGTACATAATAGCCAAAACAACACCTTACATTCATCTGTTAGTCATTTTCCTCAAAGCACACTTAAGTCCTTCCATTCTTTATTTGCTTAAAATAAATTATTTCAGAAAGACTCCCTACTTCTCGAGTAAAATGGCCCATGGGGGACCCATTCCTCAAGACTCCAGAATTCCCAAGTATGTCTGTGTTTTAGATCAAATAAACTTCAGGATTAACATTCCTAGTGCTGCTAAATATGCATTCTTTTGTACGTGCTTTCAATCTTATGATAAAACTCCCAGTAATATGAGCCCAATGAATACAATGACTAAGTCTTTTCATTATACTGAAAACACCACATGCCAACATATTAAGACTGAAAGTATTTTCTGTTCTAATAAATATTTAATATATACATAAATACAAAAAATAATATATATTAAGAAAGAAAAAATATGGTAAGGAATAAAAATCGCTCTCACATTCATTTATATTTTTGAGTTTAAATAAAAAAGGAATAATATCAATGCTGAATGGCATAGAAAGTGTTACCTACCTTAACATGACCTCAATATGACCTCAAATAAAATAAAACACTGACACTACATAAAACTATTCTAGCCCAACTTTCCACCAAAAGCAGCTGTGTTTTATCATATATCCCTTACCAACTGCCATCTATCAATTTGTCTAATGTCAATTGATATTTTAAAACTTACGTGCAGAATCTGTACATTTATCAAGTATTTAAATTCAGAACACTTGCTATGATCAAACAAATTTACATAACTTGAATATATGTAAATTAGTTTCAACATTAAATTTTATTCTATGGATGTAAAAATAAACTTAGGCAAGTAATTTATTTCAAAAGTTTTCATTTATGGATAGCCACTAACATCGCATAATTTGTAGTGTATTATTTTTTATGTAATAATTATGTAGCAACAAAATTGTAAGTGATAACATAATGAGAGTACTTTAAGCTCATAAAAGGAGGAAATTATTTTAACTTTTTAAATCAAGAATGAAAAACATATTAATTCACTTTATAATGCTCTGATATTAAAAAAACATATTATACAAAAAGAAAACCAAAAAACAATATCTCTCATGAGAATAGTTGCAAAATTTTCCAGTAAAAAATGGCAAATTTGATCCTGCAGTATATAAAAAGGATAATACATCATGATCAAGAGAGGTTTATCCCAAAAATTCAATGTTGGTTCAACATTCAAAAATGAATCAATGTAATTTATTATATTAACTGACTGAATAGAAAAACTTACCTGAAAAAGCTCAATATTTATTCATGTCAAACAAATAAAATTCTGAAAACTAGGAATTAGAGGGAATTCAACATTATAAAGGGAATGTACAAAAACCTTCAACAAACATTATATTAATGGTCTCATACTAATACTGAAATCAAAGCAGTAATATTTACATCACTACTCTTATTAAACATTATACTGACGTTCCTAAAGTTTAAAAAAAAAACAACAAGAAAAAGAAATAAGGGATATATAGAGTCCCTGGGTGGCTCAGTCGATTGGGTGTCTGCCTTCAGCTCAGGTCATGATCTCAGGGTCCTGGGATTGAGCCCCATGTCTGGTTCCCTGCTTAGCAGGGAGTCTGTTTCTCCCATTCCCTCTGCCTCTCCCCACTGCTTGTGCACGCCTGCTCTCTCTCTCAAATAAATAAAAGCTTAAAAAAAAAAAAAAAGGAGCATATTGATAGCAAAGGAGGAAATAAAATTCTATTTTCAGACATGATTATCTATGCAGAGAATTAAAAAAAAAAAACAACACTAGAGAAAAAGCCACTAATGGTCCAGCAGCCTCATGGAATATAAAGTCAATATCCAAATCATTATATTTCTATACACTAGCATTCAACCATTGGAGATTGAAATTTAAATAACAGTATCATTCATAATGTCACCAAAAGTTATGAAATACTT
Source organism: Taxidea taxus jeffersonii (assembly GCA_003697995.1). NCBI lineage: Eukaryota > Metazoa > Chordata > Mammalia > Carnivora > Mustelidae > Taxidea > Taxidea taxus. Next base: position 7,246 of record RCUC01147907.1, read on the forward strand.
AGGTATAAATCTATGAAAATATGTACAAAATTTATATGAAGAAGACTACAGAGTGTTGAGAAGAGACACCAAATAAAACCTAAATGGAGAAATATATTGTACTTGTGGATAGATATATCCAAAATTGTTAGGGTGTCAAATTTTCCCAAACTGATTTATAGATTCAATCAATCTCAATGAGAATTCCAGCAGGGTTTTTTTTTTTTTTTTTTTTTTTGTGGAAACTGACAGTGATTCTAAAATTTACATGGTAAGATAAAAGACCAGAAAGAACAAAAAGTAATGTTAAAAAAAGATGAAGCAGTTACATCACCTGTCTTCATAGTTTACTATGAAATACAGTAATTAAGACACTGCATCTTCAAACACAACGTTAATTATTGTTCAATAGAAGTTCCAGTGATTCAGTGGGGAAATGGTAGTCTTCGATAAGTTGTCTTAGAGTACATGGATATCCATACAAAAAAAAAAAAAATAGACCTTGACCCATACTTTATGACATATAAAAAATTAACTCAAAATGGATCACATACCTAAATATAAAACCTTAAACTATAAAACTTCTAAAACAAAACAGAAAATCTTTCTGACTTTGCATTAGGCTATGGTTACTTAGATGTAATGCAAAAAGTTCAAATCGTAAAATAAAATATTGATAAATTATACTGTGAAAATTTAAGTTTGTTCTTCAGAAAGCACTATTGAGAAAATGAAAACATAAGCAACAGCATAGGAGAAAACAGTTTTCAAAACAGGTAACTGAAAAGGAATTTCATCCAAAATATGTAGATTACTCTCTCATCTCAATAATAAAAAAATTACCCAATAAGAAAAGGGACAAAGGATTTGAATGACACTTCAGCAAGGAAGATAATTAGATGAAAATTAAGCACATGAAAATGTGTTCAACATTACCATTAGGTACTTTCAAAATAAAACTACAATGGGGTACCACTGTATGTCTAATAGAACAGCTTAAAAACAAAATGAAACAAAGCAAAACAAAATCTGCCAATATCACGGGCTAGCAAGGTTACAGAGGAGCTGAAACACTGACATATTTTGGCTGAGAAAACAAAATGTTAGATTCAGATTGGAAAGCAATTTGGCAATTTCTTATAAAGCGAAATATACATTTAACCAGCAGTCCCTTTCTAGGTAGTAGAGAAATGAAACTATATTCATAGCAAATACTGTACATGTTGCTTAATTCTTAACCACCAAAACCTGCAAACTTCAATGTCCTTCAACTGATGAATGGATAAATCAGCAGTGATAGATTCATAGAATGGAATTTACTAAGCAATAAAAAGGAATAAAATACCAATACATGTAATAATACAGATGAGTACCAAATGAATTATGCTGAATGAGAGAAGCTGGGTTCAAAAGCTTATATACCATCATTCCAATACAGTTTCAGAAAGACAGAAAGAGAAAATATATCAGCGGTTGCCAGTGGCTTGGTGAAGAGAAGCTGACTACAAAGGAATGTGGAGAAACTTTTGGGGTGATAAATATATTTTATATCTTAATTTTGGTAGTTTCATAACTATGTATTTTTTATTTCATCAGTTTCTGTTCATTATTTCCTCATTTTCTTTGGGAAATGTTTAATATGTTTAATATGTTGTTTCTTTTCTGAAGTCTTAAGAAAGATTCTTAGGTAATTAATTCGGGGACTTTCTTCCATTGTTGTGTGTATTTAGGGCATAAATTTCTTACAGGAACTGCATTTTGCTGTATCTTAAAAAAATATTTTGCTGTATATACATATTAATCCAATCAGACTATTTCAAAATTTTAATTTTGGTATTTTTCTACTTTGGGAAGTCTCCAATTTTACTCTCCTAATTTTTTTTAATTGAAGTATAATTGACACATAATGTCACATTAACTTCAGGTATACCACATAGTGATTCAGTATCTCTATTATGCTATGCTTTGCTCACTACACCTGCAGCTATTATCTTTCACGAGACAATGCTATTACATAACATTGATTATATTCCCTACGCTGTACTTTTCATTCCTGTGATTATTTATTCCATAACTGGAAGCCTGTATCTCCCAATCGCCTTCACCCATTTTGTCCACATTCAAACCCCTCCCTTCTGGGAATCATCAGTTTGTTTTCTTTATTTATAGGTTTCTGCTTTTTGTTTGCTTGTTCATTCACTTTGTTTTTTAGAGCCCATATATAAGTGAAATCATGTTATTTGTCTAATCTTGATTTCCTAACTTCAGCTCTTTTTGTTGTTGCTTTCTCCTTAGCTTATAGTCAAAAAGCACATTTTGAAGGATTTTGGTCTTCTGAAATTTGTTGAGATTTCCTTTACACCCCACCACATAGTTAATTTTTATAAATAATCTTTATTTTACATCTTTTGTGTTCTTGAACATCATTTTGGTTATTTTTTCTATACTATCCTCATGTTAACTAATTTTCTCTTCATTTGTATCTAACATGCTGGTAAATCCAGTATTATTTTCATTTGTTGTAGTTCTCAGTTCTAGAATTTACTTTCAAGTACATAACTAAATATTTCCTTTTTGTTAATTTCTTAAATATATATTAATCACAGCGATGACATCTGAGTCTCTAAATTCTGTTGTATTAATCTCATAATGTCTACTGTTTTTTATTGCATGAAAGACTTTTTGTGAAAAATGTATATACAATTTAAGTATCTGTATGACATTAGTATTCTTCAGAAAGGATTTATTTTTCTTTTGGCAGAAGTGTTTTAGGGTTTGAGACAGATGACCTTTATCCATTTAGGGACTAAGTTCGTTCAAAGTAGGTCTATATTTTACTCATACTCACTCCTAGCATGTATTCCTTCAGAGCCCAGGTTGTATGCTTGGGATGTTCATGTGGACCCACTACTTTACGGGGCCTGAATTTCAATTATGCTCCTGTTGCTGTGTTCAGCTTTCTCAGTTTTTCAGCTGCTACTTTCTGTTGAGCTTCTCAGGCTCTCAGTCTTTGTCTCTAGCTAAACCAGTTAAGCCTTCTAGGGGAGAGGGTCATGACATATCCAACACAGTTTTCTGGTAAACACATGTGTATATCCTAAGAAATTCAAGGAGATAAATAAATAAATATATATTGACTGGGACACCTGGGTGGCTCAGTCGGGTAAACATCTAGCAACTACCTTTGACTCTGGTCATGATCCCAGGACCTGGGGATCGCGTTCTGCATTGGGCTCTTGCTCAGCAATGAGCCAGCTTCTCCCTTTGTCTGCAACTCCCCCTGCTTGTGCTCTTTCTGGCAAATAAACAAAATCTTTAAAAGAAAATATCAACTGATGGAAGAGATAAGCTGTGCACCCCAATTAGTAGTTGTAATTACCATAAGAAAAGACTCTAAAAGTGACTTCTAAAATACTGTTTTCTGGGGCACCTGGGTGGCTCAGTGGGTTAAATAAAGCCTCTGCCTTCAGCTCAGGTCATGGTCCCAGGGTCCTGGGATCAAGTCTCGCATTGAGCTCTCTGTTCCGCAGGGAGCCTGCTTCCTCCTCTCTCTGCTGCCTCTCTGCCTACTTATGATCTCTGTCAAATAAATGGATAAAATCTTTAAAAAACAAAAAATAAAATACTTTTTTAATTTAATATGGAAGCTTTAGTGAGATAATTTCAAAACAAGGAACCTAAAAATTAGCTGTTTATTTCAGGATTTTCTCAATTACATAATCAATCAATGTCAAGTGTGATTTTCATCGCTGAGAAACCGTGGGTTAAGGGGTCTCATCACTAGTATTAAATCCTCAACATGGCAAACCTAAACCAAACCAAGCCACCATTTAAAATAAAAACACAGTAAAAAAACACACTATATATAAAAACCAAAGGAATAATATTAATATAAAAGGAACTGTCATAAATTGATAGGAAAAAGATGAATATTAGGAAAAAAAAGTTAATGGAATGGCCACTTTTTAATTATTTATTTTTAAAAAAGATTTATTTACTTATTTATTTGTATGTGAGAGAAAAAGAGAGCACAGAAGCAGGAGGAGCAGTAGGCAGAGACAGAAGCAGGCTCCCCACTGAGCAGGGATCCCAATGGGGGGCTCCATCCCAGGACCCTGGGATCATGACTTAAGCTGAAGGTGGACACTTAACTGACTGAGTCACCTAGGTGTCCCTGAATGCTCAATTTAAAAAGAAAAACACAAAAGGTTAAAACAGAAAAAGAGATGTCTAACCTTTCTAACAATGAAATCTTCCTTAAAATAGTGAAAAATTTTTATTGAAAAAATTTCAGATTAAAAAATATTAAAAATGGTAAAAAAAAAATTCATACTTGTCTAAATTTGCTTTTCAAAAGTCATCTAATGACTCTCTATGGGATTCCAATGCTTATGCAATTCTAATACCTGTGTTATTCCCACTCTTTTCTGTCTTGTATCTCAGGAGTCCCCTCTCTGGGCTGCATCATCCTGATGTTACATGAAACAGAATAATATGCAACTATCAAAAAGAACAAGATAGATTTGCTTGCACTGACACAAAAAGATGCCTACCAAGAAGTGTTACATGAATAAAGGAAATTACAAATCAGTATCCATAATATGATTCCATATTTTGTAAAAAAAAAAAAAAAATCGACTTATATGTATTTAACATATATACAATAAACATTATTAAATGAATATTTATGCTTGTATGTGCAGAAAATATGAGCTAGAAAAATATATATCCAACTATTGAAAATTTGTAAGACTTGGGTGAGGGGGCTTCTTACACTTTTTATTTTCTTCACAAAAATGATGCATAAACATGAGAACTTTCATTTTCTGCTTTACACAGCCCTGTGAAGTTGAGTAAGATTATTTTTGTAACCACAAAATTTAAAAATCGTTTCTCTTTTGAAATAAAAATCAATGGGAATTTTACCAAATATGTAATTTTTAAAAAATTTTATTTCTCACAAAATCTGTATTTAGTTAGTAATATTCTCATTTTACAAGTGAGTGAATTTTACAAGTGGTCAAAATTTGAGCATTGAGCTATTTTCCCCAGAGTTCATGATGTCAATAAAACAGAAGATATTCAGCAATTATTTTTTTTGATACTTGGAAGAGACATAAAGGTAACTGTGATTACATTCATTTTAGACTTAGAAACATTAGAGATTAAGAAATGTGTCCTAAACCATGATACAAATCATGGCAGAATCAGAAACAGAAATTATGCTTCTCAACCATATTTTTCATTCTTCTTTTTTTAATGACAGTAACAAAAATTCCTTAGCATTGAAAATGCCTTAATAGTTAATTTTCTTTTCTGTGTTAGCCTATTAATTTTGCCTTAAATTATTTGCAGTTCAAATTATTAGCTTCATAATTTATACAATAGTTCCTCTTTAAATTTAAATCTCAGTATCTACTACTTGCTAAGCTCTACTACTATGTAGGAGACAATCTTTGGAGCTTTAGATATTTTCAAGATCTGTCTTAGAAGTTTTGCTGATAGTGTATTATGATATGCTGGTTCCAAATTTGGTTGCACGTATCATTACCTATGGAGATAATGGATACCCTCTGCTAGAAAAAAAAAAAAAAAACTCAAAGCACATTTATTTATGTAATAGTTACAGAGGTTCTTCTGAAATCTATACTTTTATCTTACTTTGCTACTTCTCTATGGTATTTTAGGTGCATTTTAAAATGTTTCTTTGGCTCTTTCTTACAAATAATCTAGTTAAATAAAAAACATCACTATTTAGTCCTGAACTAGAGAGCAGATGGAATCATCAACGTCTGCCACAGTCCATAGCATCTTCTCCTTTCCACAGTTTTGTGGATTCTTCTATTAACAAGCCTATGAAATCTATCGTCCCTCCCCTCTTCCTACCGCCACTTCCCTTATTCAAGCCTTAACCTTCATTTGCCTCAAGACTTGCACTCCTTTACCTAATTGCCTCCATTTCTCTCTCCTCCAGTACACTTCCATATTACCATGTAAATTACCTTTTAAAAACACAGGCCATACTATTTCAACGCATTTATTTTTAATTTTTTTAAATTTTATTTTTTAATTTTTATTTTAATTAGGCCACAGTATTTTAAACTACTGCTTCAAAATCATCAACTGCTTATAACACATTCATTAGCATAGAAAAGTATCGACTCATTAATGTTACTTTCTTGGCCAGTGAAGATCTCATCCTGACTTTAACTTCTATCTCTACTCTCCAACACTTTCATGCTCTACCTACCGAGCTTACTTATAATGTCTCAACATATCTGATGTCCCATATCTTCTCATCATTTTCCCCATCTATTCTCTTTCCTCCTGATTTTCCATTTGATCCTAACTGTCTCTTCCTTCATAGCACAGCTCAAGTATGGCCTCTCTCCAAAGTCCTCTGTAGCACTCAAGGCAGAATTAGCAGCCATTTCTTAGCTGTGGGGGATAAGGGCAAAGAAAAGAATACCATGACTATAAACTGCATCACAGCTCACTTAATATCAGGAGTTAGTAATTGTATTGGTGCTTTTTTACTATGTAAATACCTCAATTTTACCGTTGACATTAGATTTAACAGCATAATTTCATTTTTGCTTTATAGTTCAAAATGGATGAAAATTATATATTTTTTTCTTCAACTAATTTTGTTTAGGGTTAGAAAACAACTTCTCCCCACTTAGAATTTCTTCACTACCCAATAATATTAGGTTTATACCATCTTCTAAACATGTACATGTATTTCTTCTCCATATGCAATTCCAGAAGCCAAGATATAACCTATTGACAATATCTGCAAAGCTAATAATTTCTGCAACAATTTTATTCCTACCTACCTAGAGAAAAAAGGAGAGAAAAAAAAAAATCACAGCTATGAGCAAAATAAAAGATGAAAAAAATCTGTCATTGGAGTAAGAAGAGAGACATCTAGCATGTGTCCTAATAGATTTTATCAAGTTCAAGTAACTACTGGTTAGATATACTCTCCAGTTTTTAAGGGGGCAAAAAAAAATCCTATTTCCCCCCAAAGTGATTTCTTATGTTGTTGTTGTTGTTTTAGCACTGTATCCAAATTTCCCTTATAGATTTGCAAATACATAATCTCACATCAGCAAATTTTATATGCTTTATCTGTGCTGATTCCCCAGTGCCAAATTATGATGCAGAAGGCAGAGTTGTTTTCTTCCAACACACTTCACAGCTGAATATTCTTGCCTTTTCTTGAGACTGGCTAATAAGGCCATGCAACCTGCATATTGACTAAAAGCTTTTCTTCCACAGTTTAACACCACTCTTGGCTACTTCATCCACGCAATCCACACCAGTATAATGGAGTGGTTAAACCTCAATGCAACCAAAAGAGAAATATTTGATTTCTCCTCTGCGGCTTAACTAATTCACCCAGTGAAGTAGTAATTAACCTCTTAAAACTCAATATCCTCGGTCAAATAGGAACGCTAATACATTTGGGATTTTTTCCTACGGCAGTTATGAAAATTAAGTGATACTTTATATGTAAGTACTTTGTACAGCCCCTGGCACATTGTGAGCCCTCAGTAGGGTTTACTGATGATAATGAAATTTTAACTATAACTGAGACATAGATGAAAACATTATTTAAGTTCCATTGATTTCTAATGTGAACAAAATTATCATAGAAGCCAAATGGAAGTTTACATTTGAATTTGCTAGTTTTCAGTTTTCCAGAACAAAGTAAGTTGCTAATAAATAGCAATAAACTTGATTGCAGAGGGGAATTCTTAGCACTCACAGGAGTAAACTGTTTCACCAAATTCAAAAATCACAAGTACACTCCAATAATGTATATACTAATCACAAACTCCAAACTATGAGATAAGCAGTTTGGAAGAGGTTTTGACTTCCACAACCAGTCCCTAACCTCGTAGGTATTTTTTTTTTAAGATTTTATTTATTTATTTGACAGACAGAGATCACAAGCAGGCAGAGAGGCAGGCAGAGAGAGAAGAGGAAGCAGGCTCCCTGCCCAGCAGAGAGCCCAATGCGGGGCTCAATCCCAAGACCCTGAGATCACAACCCGAGCCGAAGGCAGAGGCTTTAACCCACTAAGCCACCCAAGCGCCCCTCTAACCTTGTAAGTATTATATGAACTTACAAGCTAAAACAGACCCACATAGGACCCATTAAATTTTCATATTTCATTATTCATATTTTAAAAACATAATTGTCACTCCTTCTGATCTGAATTTGTGAGGTTTCACTGTACACGAAGTAAATTATCTAATGCATTGCTCTACCTCTTCATTTCAAAGCAGTTATAGCTTAATTTAGTCTATCATTTATAAAAGGAGGTTTAATGAAATAACCCATCTATTCCAACACTGTTAGAATGAAATAACCCATCTATTCCAACACTGTTAGAATGTCTCCTGTTTTTAATTTGTAGCAATTAATACAAAGCATAAATGTTTTAAATCTTGAATCCCATGAGACGCAACAATTTAATAACCCCATTCATTATCTGCAAATCTTTGTGAAATAAGAAAAACAATCCACTACTGTCGAAATTGATAATACCGATTCATTAGTCACAACAGATAAGATTAGAATCCATTAAATGTGAAGCATTATTTTGGTATGCAAAATTTGTCTTTGAAGAAAGTATTCTTTGTTACAAATGAATAAGCAATGGTTCTGTTACTGCACGTCTCGCATGCAACCAGAACTTCATTGGTCAGAATCCAGGAGACATTTAGTTCGCTGAGCTCTTCTTACATTCTTAAAAAAAATCACCTTTTATTAATATGTTCTCCATTTAAGAACACTTGACACACATTAGTGCAATTAACTGCCATCGTCATGAGAAGAAGGAACAGCTAAGGAGAATGAACTTAATTGAGCAAGACTCTACTAGTAAATTATAAAGTAGCCTTACAAGTTAAAGCTGTATTAAAGGGAAAGTAAGACCTACTAGAACATGGCAGTTGAGGATCAAAGTTAGCTTAAGTATTCAGAGTGCTAACTCATCTAATTGAACATTTCCTTTGGTGATAATTTTTCTTTTTGTACTGAAATTCTCTTGCAGCTAAACCAAGTAGATCACCAACACCATTTAAACCCAATTACCCTTTTATCTTTTTGTTTTCTCTTTATTTACAACCTAAGGCATTATTTTAATGAACTCAGATCTTTAAATAGATATTTAACTTAAGCATGAAAGGTAAAATTAGAGATGGATGTAGGTTAACCATTATACTTAATATTTTATAAGGCAGTGAAAATGCCACCCGGCAGCAGAGAGGAGGAGAAGATGGGCAGAAATGGCCTACAACCTTGGGCTATGTGCATGGGGGAAATAGTAAATGGAATTGATTGAGTTCAGATAATTGTTTCTCAAGCTCCCTAAGTACCTCCAGGTTAGAGACCTGGAGGGAAGTAAGTCCTCATATCCACTATGTGGGGCAGGAAGCTTGAGGCAGTAGAAAAGAGATGGGAATTCACACCTACAGAGGGTCTAGGCAATGCCAGGCTCTGGGCTAACTACTTAATATGCATTTATATGCATATTATCTCCTCGAATCCTGCTAATGGTCCTATGTCTTAAGTTGTACCTTCCAAATTTTTAATGTGGAAATCACCCTGAAAGACATTGCAAAACTTTTCTAAGTTCTCCTGGCTCCGTCTGTCTCACTCAGAAATATTAGATCACTAAACCACTTGTCACCTTTCTCTCTGAATACTTAAAACACAGTCGTTTTTCTTTATTTTTACTTATTACTTATGTATTCATCTTATTCAAAAATATTAAGATGATTTACAAAATTACTATAATAAAATGAGATATGCCTTGAAAGTAGAGAAACTAAAGGAAAAATGAGGCTATAAAAATAAAATGAATTTAGACATAGAAATGTGTGCTGTTAGATTCTGTAGAGTTATTAAATGTGGACCTCAGTCCTGACATTCCTGGCACCTAACCCACAGTGAAAAATTGATCGTTTTTAATCTATCTCAATTGTTTAGGAAACAAAGTTCTTTTAAGCAGTGAACTGAAGGGGAAAAAAAAGTCATGGTTTCTCCTGAGGGTGCCAGGAAGTACACACTATTTATTAATATTTTTCTTCTAACAAATAGCAAATTGCATGTATTTTTTATTGGTTTATATATAACTGCAATTGGTACTGTTTGGCATATCTTGTGCACTTTAAATTTTTTGTGAGTCATTACTGTCACAGGTTTATCACGACCAGATCCAGACTAATCAGGAAAACATAAAAAATGTTTGGGTTGGACTGAAGGATTAACACTCATTGCTTTACTCATGGGATTTTTAATTTACAAATAATCCTGTTGTTAATTCAGAGAGTTGCTGAGGTTCTGGTTCTGCCACTTGCTGGGTGTGTGATCCAGACAGTTACTTAGCCTCTGTGGGCTTCAGTTTCATCATCTGCAATTTGGGGATGATAATAGTACTGATGTCATTAGAATTAAGTTTAGGATTAATTCAATCATTAAACTGTGTCTAAGTGTTTAGTACAATGCCTGGCTCCAGTTAATTCACTATAGTTCCCTCCATGATAATGATTAATACTTACAACATATAGATACCTAGTTGTGCCTAAATTACCAGGCAAACCAGAACCCTTGAAAATCCAAGATGAACCTTTTCCTTCCTCTATGATATGCACCCAGAGAGGTAGAAAACTGCAATCTTCACAAGTGATTGAATTAGTTCAACTCTTAGTATGCATTTTTATAAGAGTGATTTTAGAAAAGTATCCTTAATCTTTTCAGATAATGTACTGTTTCAGGAATTTGCAGAGAAACACCTTACCTGTTTTAAAAATTCAAACTGGCTGTAATTAAACATAAGTAAAAACTTTCAAAATAGCATCTTTTCTTTTGTACCTCTACACAGATAGTTTTAGCTCAGATTTTTTCATTTTCTGATATCCATTCTCCCCACTGTAAACCCCAGCTCTGCACAACCGATGGCTTGTAGGGAGCAAATTGTTTGCTCATATTCCGACAATTTAAACTGAAGGATTCCTTTACACTTCAACATTAGCCTAACTGTGCCTCCAGTGGAAGACATGAGTTGTTCCATGAAATAGCATGCCGGGTTAGTCATGCTACTTTGGTTATAAGAATCATCGACTCAAG
>RCUC01147908.1:0-27558 GCA_003697995.1 Taxidea taxus jeffersonii
AACATTACATGGAACAGTTAAATATACATTTGGATGCATCCCTAAAAGCTGTAATAATCAATTTTCACCTACTTTCATAGGACTCATCATCTCTCATTTTGGTTAGTAATCTATGGTATATGTAGGGCAGTGTTACATTCTTCACAACCTAGGAAACCTGTTGAGAGCCTCCTGTTGGTACAAAAAGCAGTCTAATATGGGAAGGGTTATAACTTCAAATGTGAGGTTTTTAAATGTGAGGAGGAAATGTTCTTGAGGTCATTAGATTTTTGTTACCCCCAAAATGAATGGAAGAGAAATGGAGGGGTGGCTAAAGTTTTCTATATGACATCAATTTAGTAGGAATGATAAAAACACATTTTTTGTGAACTAAAGCTCTTGGTGAGGTTGGGAGGTATTTCCCGTTCTCTTCAAAGGCAAGGGTGACTTGATATCAGAGTGAAGCCCTGTGGGGCCTCTGTGGAATTTTGAAGGCAGTGCTGGAAGGCAGCTGTTGTTTCAAGAAAGAGTATTTTCATTTGTCGGTCAAACCCAATGCCTCGCCTGTAAGAAAACTCAAATATTTCCCTTCTTCCCTCCTACCTTTTAGGCTCCTTCACTCATTTCTCTTCCCTTCCTGATCTATTAAGTAAATGTTAAAAATACTAGTGATAAGAGTTTTCTCTTTAGAAATAAGTGTGGTGGTGGGGGGGTTGATTTTATTCTCTTTCATCCCGAGTAGTACGTTACCCTCCCACCTTCCCATATGCAGCCATTTAAATGTGCTCAGTGTACCTTTTAACTGTGGGTGTATTCTTAGAAAAGTGCAAGGGTTTATGTGCAAATATTTTAAACTAACATAAGTCGTACTGTGTCTTAAATCTTGTATTTCTTTTTTCTTTCATGTAGCACTGTACTTTAGAGGTACACCGTGTTTTAAAAATCCATTCTTACTGCCGTGTATTTGTGTGGTTTCCCAAAGGTGGACAGCCAGAATCATGCCACAGTGAGCATCCTTTATGCATGCCCCCTATGGCCTTGGGTGCACATTTCTTTGGGATACAGACATGGGAGTGGAACTGCTGCTGGGTCTTAGAAATTAGTAGAGTTAACTTGACTAAATGATGGCATACTGCTCTCCAGGGTGGCTGCTGCATCCTCGATCCCACCACAGTCCAGCAGGATTCCTGACCTCCATCAGGAATTTACAGTTTTGCAGCCCTAAAAGGTGTGAAATAAGGGCTCTTGAATAGCATTTCTTTGACCATACAGCTTCTCTTCACGTGCTTGCACATCTTTATGCTACCTCCGTAGTAAGTTGCCCACTTACATTGGTTCAGGCTTCTACCGGCAGTGGTGTGTGTGTGTGCGCGCGCGTGCGTGCGTGTGTGATATGCAGGATCTCCTTGAATAGTTTGGATGTCATCTCTCTTCACTTTTAGGCTTTGCAAGCATCCATCTGTTCTTCCACCGGTCTGTCGACTTTTCCCATAATACCCTTCACTGGACAGAAATCCGTTAATGTAATTGTTGCTGTCCTTCCTTGCCCAGAGATGGTGTCAGGTACTGATTCATTTTTGGTTTTTTTCAGGTACTGATTCATTTTTGTTTTTTTTTTCTACATAGTGATCCCGTTTTACGAACACCGAAGACTGCATAGCCTTTTCCAGTCTTTGGCATATAAAGATTTTTTCCATTTCTCTAACCCGCTCTAACTCCATTCATTGCACACGCATGTTTGTATGACTTGAAGTGACTCAGAAGGGCCGAGGGAGGAAGCTGGCACTCTGTGACAAGGAAGAATAATATTCATAAAAACAATGTCAACACACTCACTCCATCCCAGCCTTCGAAAGTTTTCGGCTAGACCTGAGGTGGAAATCCAGTGTGATTACCAAACAAAACCTTTATTTGTTGACATGGTCTGTTTTACCTCCCGGAGGTCAGCTACAGCCACCAGCCTAAATGAAGGTCCCAGTTCCCTGTATCTTACAGTGATTGAGTTTATGAACTATCCCATTATTTTGGTTTCATGAATTAGCTGCAGGGCATACAGAAGAAAAAAATGCCACCCTAAATCATTCACATCTTAAAAATTGAACCGGCATTGGAATATTCAAGTTTATATGTAAATGAAAGAGAAAAACAAAACAAAACAGAACAGGTTTTTAAGTATTTTTCTGGCGGATAATCTCCGAGTACCTGAAATGTCTGTAGCACTTTGCACACTACATTGCCTTGAACAGAGTAGTAAGTAAATAAATATGCTTGGAATTGTTAGATAATTTTGACTGATGGTTAAAACGAGGGAAAATAATGCAGCTCTTGTTTTTACTTCTGTTATTGAATCTTGATAATAGGAAACGGTATTAGTCTTCTTCATCAAGTGCAGGCTGCCCTTTGAGAGTGTTGTGTATACATGGTCTTACTCAGTTTTTGCAATAATAAATAGGTATTTCCCTCCCAGTTTTATAGGAGAGGAAACTGAAGCCCAGAGAGAGGTCCTTTCCCCAATGTCCCAGATCTCCTACGGGACAGGGCTGAGATTCAAACCCAGGTCTGCCTGCACCCGGGCTGCGCTCTTCTCTGCCACTTGGGTTGCCTACCATTAACGTAACAAGGGAGGCCTAAGTAATATTTTGCTGAATGAACATGCGTTTATACTTATGCAAAAAGATTTTGACTAGCACGTTGTACATCGCATAGACATGAGTTATCCATCACATTGTTTGTTTCCCAGTAAATTTGTAAACAAAAGCTGAAACCTTTTCTAGGCGTTCTTTCCTTGCCCCACCTATTAGCAGGTGTCTGGTTTCAGGTATTACAAGACCTGTTTGTTTTACTGATACCTGTTTTCTCCGTTATGAGCTATCGGCACCTTCCTGGAGTGAATTGTTTGCATCTGCTCCTGTTGGCAAGGCTAAATACCGCCTTTTCATCACTGTTCCCATGGACCGAGCATTAAGACAGCGAGAAGCCTCTGTGTCAACACATCACAGATTCAAACCGTTCATTTTCTCATGACTCCGTATCTTATTTAATCGGTAACTTGTTAACCTTAACTTCCATTCAGCATCTCTATAGGTTCTTAAACGTTATAGATTCTTGCAATAGCCTTCTGCTTTCCCTGGCATTTTAAGTGGTTTTGGTTTTTATTTTTGAAAAAAATAAGATTCGAGAATCAGAAAATGAAAGTCAGTCCCCTTAGTGCAATTTCAGAAATCATAGTTGCTGACTCAGTCCTTACTGGGGTTGTTCCCCACCCCCTGGTCCCTTAGGTTTATGATCAGCCAGGTCCTACATTAAGAAAAGAATTCTTGGGGCGCTTGGGTGGCTCAGTGGGTTAAGCCTCTGCCTTCGGCTCAGGGCATGATCCCAGGGTCCTGGGATCGAGCCCCGCATCAGGCTCTCCGCTCAGCAGGGAACCTGCTTCCCCTCCATCTCTCTGCCTGCCTCTCTGACTACTTGTGATCTCTATCTCTGTCAAATAAATAAATAAAATCTTTAAAAAAAAAAGAACAAGAATTCTTTATTTGAAATATGTCTCTGCGCCCTGACAAAATGACTGCTCGTGGGGTACTTTTTCTTTCCAGCCTTGTAGATCCCGGCGGACGTTCCTGTCAGGAGCAGCCTGTTTACATAAACTGCCCTTGCGGGATGGACCGTTTTCCTGAGCACAGTCCTGCGCTTGCACTGCAGCCTGTATGACAAGGACTGGGGACAAAACCTGAAAGGCACCAGGGAAGGCTCAGTAAGCTAGATGTGTGGTGAATAGAAGTGGAGGCATGTGGACAAAAAGAAAGTGTTGGAGGAAGGGAGCTTAGCAGAGTGGGGCATTTTGCCCACAGAGAGCAGCGAAAACACAAGAAGAGAGAGTGGCTCTGACATGAGGGGATGGAGGGGAAACCGTTTGCTGGTTCTGGAAGTGTATGTATTACTGTTGGGAAGCATGCGCGTTCGGTAAACACTTCAGCAGAAATGGAGCCCCCGGTCTCAGTGCACCAGCAAGCATGATTATTGCTTCTTCATTTTTTAAGATAAAGGAAAAGATTTGAGAAGAATGAGGTTTCTTTCTCGTAGGTCCTTTTTATTTTGCTGGAGTTTCCGTTCTTTACTGCAGTTTTGCTGATTTCCTGGTGAGCACAGGACTCCATCCACCGTCATGGTGGTCACAAATATATTAAAGTAATTACATCATGTGGCACCTGGGTGGCTCAGTAGGTTAAGCCTCTGCCTTTGGCTCAGGTCATGATCTCAGGGTCCTGGGATCGAACCCCGCATTGGGCTCTCTGCTCAGCAGGGAGCCTGCTCCCCCCTCCCCCTCTATCTTCCTCTCTGCCTACTTGTGACTTCTCTGTCAAATAAATAAATAAAATCTTTTTTTTAAAAAGTAATTACATCTTAAGCACCAGGCAGCTTGTCATAATAGGTAGCATTTGTTATCTCTGGCTTGCTGTCTTTCCCAGAAAAAGAGTCTCTTAACAGGCAGCAGCATGCCCCCCAAAACCCAGTTCTCTGTATTTCTTGTTCTGTCATCTTCCCATCTATCTGATGGCCAGTTATGCCACTTCTTTAACTATGTCCAGTTTAGAATACTTTTCTCTTTTTTTTTAAATGTGGGCTCCACACCCAGCACAGAGCCCAACGCAGGGCTGGAACTCATGACCCAGAGATCAAGACCTGAGCTGAGATCAAGAGTCGCGAGCAGGGACGCCTGGGTGGCTCAGTTTGTTAAGTGGCTGCCTTCGGCCCAGGTGGTGATCCCAAGGTCCTGGGATCAAGTCCCACATCCGGCTCCTGGCTCAGCAGAGAGCCTGCTTCTTCCTCCCACTCTCCCTGCTTGAGCTCTCCCTCTCTGTTAAATGAATAAATTTTTTAAAAAAGTCAAGGGCATAACCCACCGAACCACCCAGGCGCCCATAGAATACTTAATGGCTCATCTCTGGTGGTTCTGGTGGAGTTATTCCAGGAGCTAATATTTTTCTCCTAAACAAAATGGGAATTCCAAATAGTGGCATGATTACACACCTTTCCCTTTGTGACAAGTATATCTTTGTCACATCTGATGTTCGTTGAACCCTTATCATGAGCCACTTACTGTGTTAAGCTGTTTACTATGTTTTATCCAAATAACTTATACGGGTTTTATTGCCCTTGTATTGTAGAACCAGGAGCCCTGTGGAGGTGTAAAAGGTTATGATGTAACCAGAAGTTGCCCAGTAGGGGGGAAAGCCAGGATTTCAACTCCAGAAGTTCTGGCCCATAACCGTTGTACAGAGGAAGCTGTGAAGGCAGAAGGACAACCAATGAGTACGTGTCAGAGGGGGCCGCCCACGTGCTGAGCCTTGAGAACAAAGCATGCCTGGCCTCCAGGGTGTTCTCCCTTAGTTCTGCTTTCTTGTATTGAATGTAAGCTTTTCAGGAGTTGCCTTGCAACTTTTTCTTTTTAAATATTGAATTTTTAAAAAATATTTTATTTATTTATTTGACAGACAGAGATCACAAGTAAGCAGAGAGGCAGGCAGAGAGAAAGGGGAAGCTCCCTGCTGAACAGAGAGCCCAGTGCGGGGCTCGATCCCAGGACCCTGAGACCATGACCTGAGCCGAAGGCAGAGGCTTAACCCAGTGAGCCACCCAGGTGCCCCTAAATACTGAATTTTTTAGAATAGATTTAGGTCCACAGCAAAATTGAGGAGAGGGTACCCAGATATCCTACATACCTGTGCCCCTACCAAAGGGGTTGTAATTGATGAACCTACATTGATTGACACATCGTGACCACCCCAAGTCTGTCATTTACGTTAGGGTTCACTCTTGGTGTTGTCCATTCTGTGTTTGGCAAGTCTGTCCACAATTATAACATCATACAGAGTGATTTTTTTCACTGCCCTAAAAGTCCTCTCTGCTCCACCTTGCCTTCTCCAGATGTCCTGTAGTTGGAATCATACAGCATGTCGCCTTTTCAGATTGGCTTCCTTCTCTTCTGTCACGTGCATTCAGGATTCCTCTGTATTGTTTTATGGCTTGATTACCTTGCTTTTTGTAGCTAAAGAACTTGGTGAAAATGTACCCCTGACCTTTATAATAACATTAGGACCTGTGGGATCGGTTTTGATTCTGTGTCTCTGCTAGCTTTCCCATATCCAAGTCCATGCAGTAAGTCAAGGTGGGTGTCAGAATTTGGATTGCCCTCCCCACTCAGCTTTGATAATACTGAGTATGCTCTAGGGGTGCCTGGGTGGCTCACTTGGTTGGGTGACTGCCTTTGGCTCGGGTCATGATCCCGGGGTTCTGGGATCGAGCCCCACATCGGGCTCCCTGCTCAGTGGGGAGTCTGCTTTTCCCTCTGCCTCTGCTGCTCTGCCTGCTTGTGCTCTCTTGCTCTCTCTGTCAAATAAATAAAATTTTAAAAAAATACTGAGTATGCTCTACATCATACTTTTAAGAAACCATTCGTGTTTCTGTACATGGAGTTTTAATCACTTTGGTTTTGGCCGAAAGGTTAAAAACTAAATCCCTTATAATCAAGGCACTTTTTTTCCTAATGGAAACCAGAGCTTGAGCAGCTGCTTGTATTATTCCCTTCTGTGGTCCCACTGGTGTGTGGGAGTTTACTGTTAGGCTGTGGAAGAGGGAGCAAATAAGAAGCCAAGAATGGGGTCATGTTTCAATAGAGAAATAATGGTGGAATGTTAAAATCCTTGAGTGTTTCCCCCCCCCCCACTTTGGACATGCAGTTTGGCTCTCTTTTTCCTTTCTAAATAGTTCCATAAGGCATGGGGAAGAAGCATATATCATAGGAACTGTAGTATTGAAAACTTCCGAGACCTCAGCTTTGACTCCATATCTGCTTCCTATCTGCCTGTAGGTCTAAACTCTTTGCTGTGTACAGCCATATTTTGCCTTTCTGCTTTGGGGTGCTCTTCCTTTCCTTTGCCTGGGTTGAAATTGTGTTTATCTGTGTATGATGTTTTTTTCTTGTGTCAATTTCTACATCCCATTTTCTTTTTAAAATCTGTTTCCCTATCTCCCTTTCTCCTCATTTCTCTTCCCTGCTTCCCATTTTCTATTTCTTCCTCACTTTTTTATACTATATAATTTTAAATTCTACAAGTAAAAATTAAAGCCTGGGCAGCTGGCTGGCTCAGTCAGTAGAGCATGCAACTCTTGATCCTGGGTTCATGAGTTCAAGCCCCACATTGGATGTAGAACATACTAAAAAAAATGAAGTTAAATTTTAAAAAATTAAAGCTTTATTTTGTTATTCTTAATTTGTTATGTAGGTAAATAGATTATATTTCTCCAAAAGAATCCCACCTCAAATACAGTTACTTTTTACTCACTGGAAGCTTGATTTTTTTTTTTTTAAGATTTTATTTATTTATTTGACAGACAGAGATCACAAGTAGGCAGAGAGAGGAGGAAGCAGGCTCCCTGTTGAGCAGAGAGCCCGGATGCAGGGCTCAATCCCAGAATCCTGAGATCATGACCTGAGCCGAAGGCAGAGGCTTTAACCCACTGAATCACGCAGGCGCCCCTTGGTTTTTTTCTTTAACCTAGGTTTTTGATCCTTAATAGAAGCAGCTGCTTCATCCCATTGATGAGTACAATGCCAGAGATTAAAAAGAGTGACTGGGTTCTCATTCCACAAAATGGGGTGAGTTATCAGTAACAGTGTATACCTTCCATAACCTTAATTACACTTGAGTGAGGACCTGTTCTGCCATTTAGCCAATTGCCAAGGTCGTTTTAGGGGATTAAACAAAACAATCTTAATAGCCCTCCAAACTCTATCAAAGAAGAATGCATTGCATAAATAAATAGGAAATTATCTTTCTTTCTGCTATCTTTAGGACATTTTTTCAGCAACACACAAGGCATAGCCAGCTCCTTGCCCTGTTAACTCATCCTGAAGAGGGAGCTATTGGTAGTTTGGGGAAGCAGCAAAATAAAGTTGGGCTCAGGTCGACAACGCATGAGGTACCATCCTGGGTTTACTGTTGACTTGCTGTGACAAAGGCATAATCCTTAATCTCTGCCAGCTTCCGTTTCCTCATAGGTCAAGTCTCCAGTAATCCCCACCCCCTCACAGATTGTTGAGTGAGATAACGTGTATGAGAGAGAGTGAGAGAGAGACTGGCTGGGAAGAGGCGTTGTGAGATGGCTTGAGTCCCTTCTGGATTTTTCTCTTTTCTGTTTTGTCTTTCCACATCCTGTGTTGAGTCTCTTTCTGAAGAAGCTGGTCATTTAAGAGGCATCTGGGTGGCTCAGTCAGTTGAGCATCCAGTTCTTGGTTTCAGCTCAGGTCATGATCTCACGGTCCTGGGATCGAGCCCCAAGTTGATCCCACCTCAGGCGCTCTCTCTCTCTCTCTCTCTGTCTCTCCCTGCCCATCCCCCTGCTCATGCTCTAAAGAAACAAATAAAATCTTAAGAAGGAAGAAGCTGGTCATTTAGTATATGATTGGCTCTTCTAATCTTTGCCAGTGCTGACATTTAACATAGTCTGGCATTCAGAAAGCAGGCAGGACCTACCATGCTTTATTACATTTTCAGATTGAATGTATTTGTCAGGGCAGGAGTAGGTGCTCAGGATATTTCCTGACAGAAGGCTGTCAACAGTCTAGGTCTTCCAAGAGCTTGCTCATAACACTTGTTTGAAAGGCTGTAAACAAGAGGCCTCCCACTAAACGTCATTGTTTCACCTTAAGGGAGAAATGAAGCATTTCAGGAGCCTAGACCTTCCACCTAACTGGCTTGAACATTTCCTGACTGATATTGACCCACTTACATATGGCACCACCTAGATCAGTGATGTTATAAGCCCTTGCTCAAACCAAAGCCATACCTTCCTCTCACAAATGTAGAGTAGTCTCTGGGTTAGATGAGATTTTTATTTGAGCCAGCCATTAAAAATTGGACATGTTTCCATAAAAATTCAGATTTCTTGCCTCTGGAAATCAGCAGGTGCTAGAGCTATCAGATTGCCGTCTCCACCTTTTTATCAGCTTTCCAATTCACAAGACTTTTCTGGTCATGTGCTTGATTTTGAAACTCGAAAATACATGTGTTTCTCCTGCTCTTCAGAGCGGGCATTTATTAAGTGTCTAGTGTGAACTCCACCTATGCTGTCAGAAGACATGATTTCTGCTATCAGGATGCTTGCGGTCAACTAAGAAAACAGTACAAAAACAGGTGAAGTCGGTGAAACCACTGAGTGTTAGACTCTGGGAATAAATATGAGTGAAGATCAGCATGGGCTAAGGTCATCAGGGGAAACTGCATGGGTGACTGGGTTTGAGCTGGTCCTTAAATTTGTTCCCTCATTCAGAAGTCATTTATTAAGTAACTGCTGTATGTCTTGAACAGTATTGAGCACTGAAAATTAAAAAATGGTGTTAGGCACATCCCCTGTTTCTTTAGAGAGTTTACTGTTTAGTGTACAAACATAAACATGTAAGTAAATAAGGGTAATAAAATATTGTACATGTTTGGATAAAAATCTATAGACAGATTATGAGATCACTAAAGAGTATGGTCAATTATATACCTGAATTAAGATTTTTTTTTTAATAGAGTCGGTGATGAGTGAACTGATTCTGGATAAATAGAGTAGCTAAGCCAGGGAATAGAGGAGAGGCATTCCATATACTGAATTCAGGATGAGAAGAACCATAGTTCCCCATGGATGGGTCTAGATGGGTTTTAGCCGGGTGAGAAGAAAGTAAGGGCCAGATCTTGGACAGCCTGTGTATTCATTAAGAAGTGAAGTTTACTTGGATTTCATCAGACTCAAGTGTTCAGTGCTTAGATTTGAACGTGGCTGCTAAAGTAGATAGAGAGCCACTAAAGTCAGAGGATGTAGGGGCACACATCCCAGTCCATTCTTTATTGCCTCCATCCCAGCTGTAGGGCTAAATCACCAGACTTTCCTGCTCTTTGGTTTCCAGATAAGTTTAGCCAGTGGATTGCTAGCCCCAGCAGGAGATGAGCAGGAAGAGAATGAAGTCAAGGTCTTTAATTTTCTGGCTTCCTCCCTTGAAGGATCACCAGGAAACAGCTGTATCTCCCCTTCTCAAGGCGGTCTTATTTACACCACTTTCTCCTTCCCATAACTCTCCATCCCCTAGTCCCATCCCCTTGTCCCTTCCCCTTGTCCCAGCAGGCCTGGGTGGAACTTCTCTGCTACTGTTCCTAGGTTATCATTGTGCTTCCCTTGAAGCCCACCCACACCCTTAGCAATAGTCTCATTGTAAATAAATCCTCTGCAAATCATCCTCACTTAAAATATGATTAGATTTTAATTTTAAGCAGTAGTGTAAGGAATAGTTTCCCAGAATGGAAGTCAGGGCAAAGCAGTCCACTAGAAAATTAGCCAAGGTGAGGGATGATGCAGTTGGGAATTTAGAGTAGTAGTGGAAATAGAAAGGAATTGATTGATAACAGGAAGTTGGATTAACACCAGTTAGATGTATGAAATTAGGGAAAGGCAGGAGTGGAGGATGACCACCCAAAGTCCTCACTTGAGTAGCTGCTTGGTTCAAGAAGTAAAAAAGATGGGGCACCTGGGTGGCTCAGTGGGTTAAAGCCTCTGCCTTCAGCTCAGGTCAGGATCCCAGGGTCCTGGGATCGAGCCCCACATCAGGCTCTCTGCTCAACAGGAAGCCTGCTTCCTCCTCTCTCTCTGCCTGCCTCTCTGCCTACTTGTGATCTCTGCCTGTTAAATAAATAAAATCTTAAAAAAAAAAAAAGTAAAAAGATGGAGTTCAGGGATGCCTGAGTGGCTCAGTTGGTTAAGCGGCTGCCTTCAGCTCAGGTCATGATCCCAGCGTCCTGGGATCAAGTCCCACATCCAGCTCCTTGCTCGGCGGGGAGCCTGCTTCTCCCTCTGCCTCTGCCTGCCTCTCTGTCTGCCTGTGCTCGCTCTCTCTCTTTCTAACTAATAAATAAATAAAATCTTAAAAGGAAAAAAAGATGGAGTTCAGTTTTGCATCTGTCAATTTTTAGAGCTTTGTGGGAGAGCTGCTGGAGATAACACAGCAGGGATAGGGTAGCATTGATGTGGAATGCGGGTGGTCTGGGTAGAGGGAAGGTTTGTGTTGTCAGTCTTTAGGTGCTAGTCCTTGGAGCTAGGATGATAGAGGGGTTCCCCCAGGAATGCTGAGAGGGTAGGAAAAGAAGTAGAATAAGGGAGGAAGATGGTCATGCCCAGAACTTAGAATGGCACCGAAAGGACCCATACTTTTGCAGAGACTGAGAAGGAAGGTTGAACAAAGGCAGAGAGGGAGAGAATGAGTATTGATTGCACAGGTGGTAGGGGAAACCCTTACAGAAACAAAGGGGAGTGAGTTTATGGAGAGACTTAAAAACTAAGGCAGGAGAGCCTGATTGGGGCTAGAAATTGAAGGGCTATTACACATTTACTTATTAGCACTGAACACTTGAGTCAGATGAAATCCATTCCGGTTGTGTTTTAAGATGAGCAGAGTCATTCCTGGACGGGCAGAAATGAGAATGGGCTTAACACCTGAAGCTGTAATACTAGTAAGAAGTGATGAGGATTGAAGCCGGGAGAGTGGCAGGGAGTGCTGAGGGCAGAGTGATTGCAAGGGTCCAAAGGATGAGTTAGGGGAAAATGAGTATAGGAGAAGAAAGAGGAAGATGACCCCATGATTTCCACATTAACTCGTCAGCAGCCACGTTCAAATCTAAGACATTTATGGGTTCCATCGTATTTACAGTAATGTGCCCCAGAAAATTTCTGGTAATTCTGAAGAAGCAACTGGCCAATTAGATACAATGAAAAATGCAGTTTTCCTATTTTCCAAAAAAACAGGGAAACCGTTTGCATGGTGTGAAATAGAACGATGCCATTTTGAATCCAGGTCTACTTAAGTTCAGGGATGGAGTTTCAGAGTTGAAACTAATGGTCTGACTACTTTGTGTTGTATAATCTTAGGAGGAAAAATAAATAAAAATACCCACAGGTAATTTATGGTGAAACTCGCCATATTTTGGCTAATGATTTCTTTCTGTTCTTTGGCTTTAATTCCTATTCTCTGTAGTTACATGTTGAGCCTGTGGGTTGATTGATGTTTGTTCTTTATTTTCCTTCTCTCCCAGTTTCATTTCTACAGCCACCTCCATAAAACATCATAACTTTAGGCACTAACTAGGAACAATGTAAGAATCGGATTTTAGAATAGGAAATACTGTGTTTTAGTAGTTCAGGTTTATGGTTTTTGTTTTTGTTCTTGTTTTTTATTTATTTGACAGAGAGAGACACAGTGAGAGAGGGAACACAAGCAGGGGGAGTGGGAGAGGGAGAAGCAGGCCTCCCGATTTTTTACCCATCATGTTGGCGATGATAAAAAATTTGGCAGTTGAGTCTTAGGAAAGGGAGGAGGAACCGCATTGTTGGTGGAAATATAAGTGAGCACAATCTCTGTAAAGGTTAGTTCCATAGTATCTGTCAGAAATAAAAATGCACTTACCCTTTGGCCCAGCGATTCCATATTTAGGCATTTTCCCACCAGTATACTCCCATTAAGCATTCAGTGCCTTTAGAACAGGGATATGAACTTCAGCATCCCTGGCTGCAAAAGATAGAAATCAGTCTGAATACCCATCAGTAGGGGACTGGTTAAATTAGTAATGGTATTTGTACAGGGCCCAGCTTTTAGAATGAGACAGATTTTGTATGGGATAATGAAATAACTGGACAGAATGCTACCAGTTGTTTCGCAAAGAGTGGCACTGTGCGTGGAGAGGTTGAACCGGATACTGCCTCTGGAAGGATGTACTAGAGAACGATAGCCCTACAAAGAGATCTGAGGATAATATTGGGGAGGAGACTCCCTTTTCATCCTCTACCCTCTGGCACTATGTGAATTTTTTGGCAATTGTATATATTAAGTAATCTTTAAAACTCTTCCGCTTACTCCAGAAAAGGGAAGTGAAGTTGTTCATGAACAGCAGCAGTTTTGGTGAAGGGTTTAGGTAAATGAGTTTTCCTCCGTGGCTGATGGAAGTGACCATTTGCATAAATTTTTTTTTAATTTTATTTATTTATTTAATTTAAAGATTTTATCTTTAAATGATAGGTGATGACAAGTAGGTGGAGAGGCAGGCAGAGAGAGAGAGAGGAGGAAGCAGGCTCCCCACCGAGCAGAGAGCCCAATGCAGGGATGCAGGGCTCGATCTCAGGACGCCGAGATCATGACCTGAGCCGAAGGCAGAGGCCCAAACACCACTGCGCCACCCAGGCGTCCCTGCATAAAGTTTTTAAAGGGCGTGATATTGGTTGGTGCGGTTCATAATAAAAAGAGGCGCATCTTTTACCTGGCGATCCTACTTCTACATTTCAGCCCTTTGGATCCTCCAGCCTGCATGCATAGGTACAGACAGAAATTCAAGAGTAGGTGTACTGTTAAAATTGACCATAAGTGCAGATTCCTGCCCAGGTTTATTTGCTTCCTGAAAAATGGCAACTGGTTTATTTTTTTTAATCATAAAAAAAGAAGTGCTCGTTTCTTCATACTTGGAAATGGCCCAGTGGTTTTAAAGCCCTGTTATTTGAACCATTTAGATTATATTTCATTTGCACAGTGGACCTGAAAGCTTTTAAGGTAATGTCAGTGGCCTGGTTCTGAAAGGGGTAAGAGATGAATGTATGCCTTCATTCATTCACTATTTAATAAGCACCTACTGTATGCCTCGTGTGGGGCATTGCAGGGTGCCACACTGAATAACAGACACGGTCCTGGCATTTCAACATTCCAGGTTTCCTTTCTCTTCTTAGCCATTTCTGCTCATTTTAGCTATTCTAAGGTTGCTTTGGGGTTCTGGTGCCATTTTTGTTGCTTTTGTTTTGTTTTCTCTTTTATCATTTTGCCCCAATTTATGCAGTGTTTTTCTGTTCCCAGAATGAGGGAAATGCCAGTAGAGTGTTGTTGTTCTCTTGAGTTATGGGCCCACGGATGGGTACCAGAGAGGCCTCCGCTCTCATTCCATTTCATTTTATTTACACACATAAAGTTGACCACGGTACTGAAGGGGCGGTGAGCAGTAAAACCTGAGCTGTAGAAGAAGACTTACCTAAGCAGGCCGTGCTCGTTACCAGCAATGAGAGGGACCCAGGAAGCATGACTCACAGGGAGCCCCATCTTTGCCAGGGGCATGGAACTTACTTCCCACTGATCATTGACCATAACATCCCAGCCAGTAACAAACACGACAGACCTGAATACGGCCACCTTTGACTTTCTCTGTTATTTCTACAAGTCTCAGCATTATTCTGTCTCTTCTTAATTACTGTGTTGCTGTTTTCATTTCCTACAGCGGACCTTGTCCCTCCAAGTAAAGGAGGTGTGTAGCCTCATAGCATCCTATTGGTGCCTGAACCGAAGGTGCCTTTGGGAGGGGCACCTTAGCTGTGCTTCACACCTCATCCCTTCTGAGACCAATCACTGATTATCTTGAAGAACACACCCACAGAAATGGATATTTTCTGGATGCCAGTTATTTCTTGTCAACATATAATTATGCAGTATAGTTTTAGAAACGTATCGTGAAAACGGTGCAATTAGTGACCATCTTTGCTTTTTAAATATTACCGTAAATTTAGGTGAGCTGTAATTGATGGGCATGTCATTGGTGTTGAATTAGTTCCTGTGAGTTTCTGGGTTCTGCAGACAGAACGGTTCTCAAAATGGAGATGTTTCCTGAAATCATCAAAGCTGTTGAAAAACAATGCAGTTTCCTCCCTCTCTAAGACCAGGCTTTGACAGTAACATCTCGGAACAGATGTTTGATGATCTCCAAATGTTTTTATTTGGTGGCACAAAGACTCTGTTATTCATGAAATGGTCTGTTAAAAAATTAGTTCCTTCGTGGGGGGGTTGTGGGAATATGTGCTCTGTAAATCGATTTCACATTTTGGCAGGGACCTGGCTCTTCACCCTTTAGATTGTCTCCAGGCTTGGCCTCTGATGGGCCACAGCAGTTCCAGGGAGTATAGTAACACAAGAGCTCAGCATCTTTCCCAGAGTACTTAAAGTTGACTCATCTGCTAGCGTCATATTCTTTTGTAAAAGAACAGAAGCTAAGTAAAAATTCATAGAAAACTGGTCTTTTGGTGGTCATTTGCACTATTCCAGTACAATCTACTTCTGCAGCTTACATTTTTTCATTGTAGGCTCCTATTGAAAGGAAAAACTGCCATCCTAAGATAAACATGGGTCAGCTTAGGATGTGTACCTTGCAAGGCATCTACCAAGAGACCTCAGTGTAACTATTTAAGAGTGTTGGCCAGTCATTAAGTGTCTGCCTTCGGCTCAGGTCATGATCCCAGGGTCCTAGGATCGAGCCCCATATCGGGCTCCCTGCTCAGTCTTCCACTCCCCCTGCTTATATTCCCTCTCTGCTATCTCTGTCAAATAAATAAATAAAATCTTTATTTTAAAAAAAGGGTGTTGGGATATAAGGAACTGGTCATTGTCAGTCTGATGTCCCGTCCTTGTGCCACTACCCTGATCCATACTTTTACTTTATAGTACTTCCAGTGGGACAGAGGTCAGCAAACTGTGAGGCCCAAGGTCCAGATCTGACCTGCTGTCTGTTTTTGTACGTGAATTTTGGTTGGGACACAGCTATCCAGTTTTGTTTCCAGATTGTCTGTGGCTGGTTTCAGGAGAGGTCACCAGAGGGTAGTTGCAACTGAGACCATTTAGCGCATGAAACCTAAAATATTTACAGAATGAGGTTGCCAACCCCATGCTATAGGAAGTCGCTTATATGCTGTGACCCATTGTTGAGAACGTTACATTAAGATAGTTGGTGTACTATCTTAGGGGGCACCTGGCTAGCTCAGGTGGTGGAACGTGTGACTCCTGATCTTGGGGTTGTTAAGTTTGAGCCCTACGTTGGGGGTAGAGATGAGTTAAAACTAAAATCTTGGGGGGAAAAAAAGATCTTTAATACATTTAGATTTTGAAGGCATTTGTGGGATATAAGAAATGTAAAATATCGTTAAACATATGACTAGGACAATGTCTAAAGGAATAATACATGTACACAAAGAAACATATAAACCAAAATCTTCCAGGGCAGTCTGGAGGAATTGTAGGGAAAGGAGGAAAGGGATGCTGACTGTTGGCTGTCCAATGAACAGTTAAAACAATGAATGAAAGGAATCTATTTTTCTGAGATACAGTATGTTCAAACGTTAAAACATTTGGTCATAGTTAGTTGTTCCTTTATTTTTCTTTTTCTTTCATCTCTGTGTGTTAATCAGTCTCAGAATAGTTTCTTATAAGTGCTCCTAAGGTCTTCCTGTTCAACATAGGTGGCACACACCGATGAGACTAGAAGTTTAGAATTTATCCAGCTGAGGGGCGCCTCGGGTGGCTCAGTCCATTGAGCATCCAACTCTTGGTTTCGGCTCAGGGTCGTGAGATTGAGCCCGAGTGGGGCTCTGCACTCAGTGGGAGTCTGCTTGAGAGTCCCTCCCTCTGCCCTTCTTCCTGCTCTCCCTCTCTCTGATGTAAATAAATAAAATCTTAAAAAAAAATTACTCAGCTGAATATTGACATGACAACCATACCAAAGATGATTATTCATTTGGTCCATAATCCAAAATATATTTGAGGCTGCTGCTAGTATAAGATCACAAACACAATAGAAAAAGAACTAAAGAATTGCTTAAAGGTCAAGCCCCCAAATTGGTAGAGTAGAAAAATGGTGTTACAGGAGCATCTGGTTGACTCAGTCGTTAAGCGTCTGCCTTCCGCTCAGGTCTGCCTTCCGCTCAGGTCTTGATCCCAGGATCCTGGGATCGAGTCCTGCATGGCTCCCTGCTCAGTGGGGAGCCTGCTTCTCCCACTCCTACTCCCCCTGCTTGTGTTCTCTCTCTCTCTCTCTCTCTCTCTGTCAAATAAATAAATAAAATCTTTTAAAAAAAAAGGGACAGTTACATCAGGAATCTCAGGCTCTATTGTACAAATCAGATTATCAGCAATCATGACAAACAGGACAAGGAAAACAAAGGATGAGAGTTCCAAAGCTCTTATTTCATGAGAGGAAGCATCGTATTTTGTCAGGAGATACCTTTTTTCCCCCCCGAAAGGACTCTGAAACCCGAGAAAGGACTCGAACAGTATCTGTGATCACAGTTTAAGGGAATGCAGAGATGTTCTGGACCCACACTGTCTGACACGGCAACTAGTGGCCACATGGGGCTGCTGAGTTCTTGTAGCATGGCTGGTGTGAAGAAAGGTGTGCCGCAGTGTTAACACAGACACAGGATTTTCAAAACTTAATGCAAGAAGTAATAATAATAATAATAAATAAAGACTTAATGCAAAAACAGAAGGTAAAATATCAGCGCTTCTCTTATTTAGATGTATTGGTTTAAGTAAAACATTAAAATTAATTTCACCTCTTATTTACCTTTTTTACGTGGCTGCTAGAAAATATATGATCACAGATGTGGCTCATGCTGCATTTTGGTAAAGCGGCACTGATTCTAAAGGGTGATGTCTCATGTGATACAGGAAAGTGAGAATGCAGTGGTACATGGTTGGTCTGTGAATGCGTTTCCGAAGGGACGGGGTGGAATTGAGTACGGGCTTGTGGGCTTTCAAGTGGTCTCAGCTCAGAGATCGAACATCTGTACACCACTTAATGACTATCGGGCATACATGCAGACTCCCCCTGTCCTATTTCCCCCTTATTTAGAAAAATTAGAAAATTTTTCTAAAATAACTGATCACAAATTTAAAGCAAAGTATTTCATACCTATGGGAAGATGATATCGTTGGTAGGTTTTCGTAATTATACCTGGTTTAATGATGTTTGAATTCTGTTCAGGTTCCAAACCAACAATTTCTCTTTTGAGTCTTCTAACAAATTAGCACAGAAATCGGAAATGTTGGGCAAAAATTGGTGTCTCTGTCAGATGGTTCTGGACATTCTAACCAAGTGGACCTCTAAATTTGAATTCTCATGGAAAACTACTTTTGTGCACCTGAGGATCACATTCCAATGCTCAGACACTGTCTACTTCATCCTGGAAGATAACTTCAATTGCTTATTTGATCTCATCTATTCTGCTGGTCCCTAAAAAGTGTTACTTGAGGTTCTCAAGTTGCTTTCTTTCTCTACCATTGCTTTCTTTCTCTGATGGATGAAAACATTCAGCTACTGTTCAGAAACAGGCAAACCCTGTATATAGTGCAGCTCGCTTTTATTTATAACTTTGAAAACCTGCAGTTAATTATGTGTTGCTTCATTGTTTGCTAGTCCTGGGACCAAAGCAATTTTCTGTCATTTGTTCGGTGGACATTTATTAAGTACCTATTGTATGTGAGGTATTATGCTTCCCTGAGTTGAGACATGTTGAATTTGGTGCTGATGAGACTCACAAGTATAAATATCCAGTAGACTCTTAGACATACATCTCTGGAAGTTAAAAGAAATTTAGATGACATCAGGTATGTTTATTATATATTTATACAGCCATTTGCACAAGAAAAGTCCAACTCCTTAACTTTACTGATCTTCAAAGAAATGCAGATTACAAGCAAGAGATGCTTTTTTAGTACCCAGTGAATTATCTAACTTAAAGAGTACTCACTGCAGGGGGCACCTGGGTGGCACAGTCGTTAAGCATCTGACTCTTGCTTTCAGCTCAGGTAATAAGATCAGGCCCCACATCAGGCATCTAGCTCAGAGAGGGAACTCCTACTAAAGTTTCGCTCTCCCTCTCTCTTTGCTCCTCCCCACACTCACTTGTGTGTTCTCTCTCTCTCTCTCTCTCTCAGATAAATAAATAAATCTTCAAGGAAAAAAAAAAAAAGGAATACTTGCTGCTGGCAAGACTGTTGTCCTACCAAGGTGCACATGGTAGAAATACAAATTGGTTTAGGTATTTTGGAAAGCAGGATAGCCTGGCATGTTAAACACAAAGAATTGTGCGGCGCCCTTTGCTTTAGTAATCCAGCGCTAGGAACTTTATCTCACAAAAGCAAGCCAAAACAGAGAAAAGAAAATCTCTGTGCATCTTGAGAACAGGAAAGGGAGCTGAAGATTGCTAGATGGTTAGTTGTGCTAAATACTGAAAATCTTCTCTGTTGATCCTCGTGGCAGCCCTTTGAAGCGTCCCCACGTTGTGGGTGAGGAAACAAAGCTCAGATGGATTAGCCATGTGTCAGTGGCCGAGTTGGCACTTACGTTAATCTTACTCTAACTCAGACTCATTGTGTAGGAACAGAAAAATAGTTAAATCCATTATGAAATGGGATGCAAACATTCTAGGTAAGTGTAGTCATGTTGGGGAAATGTCGGAAAATATAGAGAGGAATGGAGATGAAACCGGAGATATGCCATAGTTATTAAGAATTTGTACAAGGACTGAGTAGAATAGAGACATGAAACTTTGATTTGTTCTCGTGGCAGAATCTGTAAAAGTAGTACTGGTTTTGCTATAATTTCTTAATTTTTTAATAATTCTGTTGGTTTTTTTGTGAAAAGGGTGTAATCTAACATTTTTTTACTATATTTTCCAATGTTGTATTCATACCCCTTCCTATCTCTAAAGGTATGTGACCTGTCCTGTCTAGGTATGTTCTCTACATTGTCCTCATTGCCCTCCCCTTAACTCTTGAAAACTCTCCCTTCGGAGTCTATCACCAGCAAAATCCCTATGTCCTTAAAGTCTTCTCTGACTTTTCTCTTGTTGAACCCTAACCTGGGTATGCCCTGAAAACACCACTTCCCTGAAGCCGTCTTAGGTGGCAGCTCCATTTTTTGCCCCAAAGTTGAGAAGCTGGGTTCTTCATTGCTCCCCTGACCATTCCGCTTCTCCCCTCCTTAGAAACTCTCAGCTTTCATCTCGTATCTTCAGACTCTCACCCGCTACCTCATTGTTGCTCTTACCATCTACCAAGCGTAGGATCCCTCCCTTGTTTCTCCATAATTCTGACTCCTGGCTCACTGCCTCTCTCTCCAGCATTCCTTCTTTCCTCATTCTTGGGGATTTCAATGCATACGTATATGGCCCTCCTAATACCCCTGGCCTCTCAGATCTTAGCCCTGGCCTTTAGCTTCTTGTTACCTCAACCTCTACCTCCCATGGTTGCCCCCTAGACTGTGTCTTCACCAACCACGGCCTGCTTCCATTATCTCAAAGTGCATGTCTGCCCCTCTGACCACTCCTCTTTCTGGCTCTTGAGCTCCCTCCCTCCAGAAATTCTACCCCATCAGAACCCACTGTCCATTTTTTCCATTACTTTTACACCCTCATTCCTCCCTCCCAAGATGTTGCATCCAGCGCAGGTGCCACAGACAGTGATTCTGTTCTCCCTTGCATACATCCGGCTCCTCTGCCCTTCCTTGGCGTCTCGTCCTCACTTGGCAGTTTTGCAGTCCTGGCTGGATCCAAATCTCTGTCTGCTCTGTGCCAGCCCCTCTGCGTCTCCCATTGGCTGGAGGAAAACATACAACTCTACTGTTTGGTTTCACTTCTAATTCATGACTGTGAACCTCAGGTGAGAATTACGGCTGTCTGGCAGTCATGATGTGTCCTTCGCTCTCAGTGGACTTTTCTGTGGTCCTTTCCTTTTTTCTCAGCCCTCCCACAGCTCATTGCTCAATCTTATTCTCAACAGACGCCTTTTCTTTTTCTTTTTTTTTTTTTTAATTTTATTTATTTATTTGACAGAGATCACAAATAGGCAGAGAGAGAGAGAGAGGAAGAAGGAGGCTCCCTGCTGAGCAAAGAGCCCGATGTGGGGCTCGATCCCAGGACTCTGGGATCATGACCGGAGCTGAAGGCAGAGGCTTTAACCCACTGAGCCACCCAGGCGCCCCCAGACGCCTTTTCTTATAGGGAGCTTCCACCAGCTCCCACTGAGCTCTCACAGGTGACCTCCTGCTGAGGGCCAGCCCTTCCACTCCCATGTCCTCTCTGCCTATCCAGGGACATGCTCCCAATAATTCGATCCTCACAGTCTTCTCCCTTCCTTGGTCATTCCCACCAGCATCCACCATATTAAGGAAACCAAGAACGCGCCCTCGATCCTATCCCATGTGCTCCCTTCAGCTACCATGCCATGTGTCTTCTCCCCATCACAGCCAGACTCCCCTGACGTCCTGCTGTCCACTCCTGTTATCCCTGCTTCTCCCTTCTCAGCCTCCGTTAAATCCAGCTCAGTCAGGCTTGACCTTAACCATCCCACTGCTTTTAAGTAAAGTTGCTAAACCTGACAGTTGTCAGGCCTCATCTCTCTGGCTCCTTGAAGTGCTCAAATCACTGGCTTCTAGAATGCACCCCTTCTGGATTTGCCTCTCACTCCCCCAGCCAGTCCTTCTTAGTCTCCTGGGACTCAAGCCTTAGGCCTCTTCTCTGTCTGCACTTAAGCCCATACTCATCATAACCAAGTGCCGTGGCTTTGAAGATCATCTGTGTACTGATGACTCCTAGACTCTCTCAGCCAGACTTCTCTCTGAGCTCCACACGTTTATGTTCATCTACGAGCTTTGGGGACATCTCTGTTTGCCTGCCTAGTAGATGTCTCAGACTGAACTCCGGATTCTACCCCCACCCTTCCAAACCTGCTTCCTTCAGCTGCTCAAGCCAAATTCATCACACGTTCCCACCTTTTCCAAACCCCTGCCATCTCACAGCTGGACGATTGCAGGACCTCCTCACTGCTGTCTGCTTCTACACCCTGCACCTTCACAGTGTGTTCTCAAAACAGCAGCCAGAGTGGTCCTTCCCTACCGTTGGTTAGATCACTTCCTCATGCATCCCCCCGGCAGCTTTCCATCCCACTCTGAACACCTGTTATTTCTCTTCCCTCTTACCTTGTACTCAGCCCACTCCAGCCGTACTGGTAGCGTGCCAACCAGGCAGCCACCCACCCATCCACCTGCAGCTCTTTGCCTAGACTTTTGGCTATGATTAGAATTCGTAGAACACACCTCCCAGTGATGTCACAGCTCACCTTCTCAGCCATACCTACTCTGGCCACCCTGCACTCTGCCCCCTTCACCCAGCCCTATTAACAACATTTCTCACTCCCGACCTATTACATACCATAGTTATTTATCCTATTTACCATTGTCTCCTGCTACAACGTAAGATTCAGGCGGATAGAGATTTTTATCTGGCCTATTTATTGATTTCTCTCCAGCATCTAGGATAATGCCTCCACCTAACAGATGGTTAAAAAAAAGTCCTGAGAATATGAATGACAGTTTATTTCCGCCCAATGCCCCATAGACGCATGCTGAGAGATATGCCTCAGTATAGCTTTTAATTCCTTTTCAAGTTTCTCAAGTGTTAGATTGTAAGCAGCCTTCAGAAAATGACTACCAAGAAACACTGTCTTTGGCTTGAGTACATACGGTCTTTTATCCTGAGCTGTGAACAATTCCTCTAGAACGGAGCAGAAGTGTCATCAATATGGAAAGTATATAAAGAGCCATAGATGCTTGAAATTTTTAGGAATACGTTCAAAGGTCTTCACAAATCCCCCAAATTATGAATACTGTGATGGTATATTCTTCTCTCGTGAACTTCCCACAGAACGATAGAAAGGAAAGAAGGAAGCCACATGTGGTTCCAGATGCCACCTGGCTCGTGGCCAGGCTCACTCATCAGAAGGAGGCTCACCCCGTGACCCAGCGTCGCTCTGCTCAGGCTTTTCACGCTTGCGCGGCAGCAACACCCCACGTTACAGCCGCGCACGAGCTTTCGCCATTGCCCGCATATTGTTGAAACCAAGGATATCAGTTCTGTGAGAGCCACTGTACTATTTTATCCTGCCTGCAAGACTTTCAAATACTCCTTTTTTATTTATTTTTATTTTTTATTTTTTTTTAAGACTTTATTTATTTGTTAGAGAGAGAGAGAGAGAGCACAGGCAGACAGAGAGGCAGGCAGAGGCAGAGGGAGAAGCAGGCTCCCTGCCAAGCAAGGAGCCCGATGTGGGACTCGATCCCGGGACGCTGGGATCATGACCTGAGCCGAAGGCAGCCGCCCAACCAACTGAGCCACCCAGGCGTCCCAAATACTCCTTTTTTAAACAGTGAGCTCCCCCAGGTCACTGGGCCTTCGTTTCAGAAGATTACATGTGTGGGTGTTAATTACAACTAAATGCCAAGGTGATTCCCGTGAAAAACAAAATAAGCAATCATTTGTAACAGAGTAAGTTTTCACTTTGAGACCAAATCACGGACAGACATCCATTTTGTTTGATTTTGGTCATCGGGTAACAAACTCCTGGTGTGAACAAAAAATGAAAAAGAAACAGTACATGATTGTTTTCCGTCTGTAAGCTGATTTTTCGATACATATTCTAGTTGAAGAAAACCTTCTGCCGTGGTAACTTTTTCCCCCAATGATAATGATCAGAAGCCTTTGACAAAGAAGAGTGGGAGTAAGGAAAGGGGGATGCTGTCGCCACGGTGACAGCTGTCCGGCATAAACATCTCACATCTCTTCCGTTTATCGTGTGTTTCAGGGCAATTCAAGCTGCTGGAACAAGACCGAGATATAAAGGAGCCAGTGCAATATTTCAACAGTGTGGAGGAGGTGGCTAAAGCATTTCCTGAGCGCGTGTACGTCATGGAGGAAATAACATTCAACGTGAAGGTAGTTCTAGGAGAACCAAATATTTATCCTCACTGAAATAATTTAACTTTCAGGTCATTACGTGCACAGTATGCTCCCCTCTGTGCCTCGTAGGAGAGTTCCATCCTCCTCATGGATTCATGTCAGTGGCCAAAACAGATCTTTTTAAGAACCGCGTGAGCTCTAGCTGACCAGATTCTCTAACGGGTTACGATGTTAACATTATCTCTGGCTTGAACAACTGTCAAGGAAGATCAAAAGATTTCTTTCTTTCTTTCTTTTTTTTTTTTTAATTTGGACTTTATTCTCTAACGTGTAACAGTTGTTTGGCCAGCTCTTCTGTGAGGCTGGATGCTCCACTTGTGGGAACAAGCAAAAGGCGTATGACACGACTAATACCGAACACTTAAAGAAAAAGAGAGAAAGTTCCAGAGTGCGCCCGACATCCGCTCATATTCGTTCCATTCTTTGCAGACTGTCTCTGTCCGTACACACAGGGAAGATTGATGTGTAGAGTGTGGCCTAGTAGGTATTTATTATCTTTGTTCCTCAGAGAAAAGCTAAATAGTGTTTACTGTGCTGTATTCATTTTGCATTCTTAAAGGGACAGTTCTGTCCCTGGCTACGGAGTGAGCGAGTTCCTTTGAGCTGTTGAAGAGGGACTAACCGGGGAAGCCATGTCACTGAGGCCCAACCTTTTTGCCTGTGAATCCACTTTGTTTTCTCTAGCAACACCCACAGTTATGCTACAACAGTCTCGAAAGTGTTCACATTGAAACCATTAACTCCTTTCAGTAGGAAGTCCAACTAAGTCACATTCAGTATTCAACATTTCAGTATTTGGGGGGCAAGATGCCTGTTTGTTAGAAATCTGCTCTATGTGAAAAACAGATTGTGGGGTATCTTAGTCCAAGAATGCAACAGTGTCTTTGTGGATGAGTCACTCCACCCACACGCCTCAGGAAAGGGGGAACATGCCCAAGACAGCCTCCTATACTGGAGCAGTGGTTCTGCCCATTTGATCGGCCAAGCCAAGTCATCCTTCCAGTTCTAAAATAGAGTGGCTATCGTCTACTTTATTTGGTTTTATGAGTAAAATAGGTCAATTTTGTGTCCTCTCAGATCCTTTACTAGCTAAATTATGCTGGTACTCAAAAATATTTATGACTTTTAAGTCCTTCAGTAACTTAGTCTGTGAGTCCTCAAGGCAACTTGAACTTACCTTGAAGATTTGTGAAAACATGTTCATTTTTAAATGTACCAAGATTAGTTGGTCAGAAGCTAATCAAATTCTGTTTGATTCTTGTCTTGATATGATTGAAATCTTTCCTTAAAGCTTCTATTTTAAATTCCCTAAATGGAAAAAAAAATTGGGAAGTCCATACTTTTTTTTTTTTAAGATTGTATTTATTTATTTGACAGGTAGAGATCACAAGTAGGCAGAGAGGTAGGCAGAGAGAGAGGAAGGGAAGCAGGCTCCCTGCTGAGCAGAGAGCCCTATGTGGGACTTGATCCCAGGATCCTGGGATCATGACCTGAGCTGAAGGCAGAGGCTTTAACCTACTGAGCTGCCCAGGCACCCAAAAGTATACTTTTTAAACTGTTTTATTGAAAACCTTGCATTTGCTGATAAATCATGAGAAAGTAATCATACAAATTTTTTGATTTTTTTAAGATTTTGTCAAGTATTAAAATTTAAGTCTTTCGTGGCATATTGTGCTTGTGAAAGATTTTGTTCAAATGCCTCTAGCAGCTGTTTTGTGTGTATGAATTTGTATGAACATCAGCAGTGATTGAAACAATAATACTGAAATCAATAAGGTTTGATGGACTTTTTTTCTTTAATTTTTTTCAGTGTTCCAAGATTCATTGTTTATACCACGATTGACTTGATTTATTCAAACATATGTAATAGAGATGCCATTTAAAAAATTCAGCACAGCAATGTGAATGTATTTAACACTACTGACCTGTACACTTTAAAATGGTTAAGATGATAAATTTTATGTTATGTATATATTACCACAATTTTTCTAAAAAATCCAAGAAAAAGTTCAAAGGCACAGACAAATGGGTATGTATGGATTACAACGTTTACAGCATCCATAGAGCAAACTGGACTTGGGTTGAGTTCCTGTGCTAGGCATACATAAATATTTACTACTTCTTTTCTATTACTTATAAAGTTTTAAGATGCTATCACATCCATCCGGCATTAATCATTAAGACATCGTTCAATTATATTCAAAGAAGAATTGATCAAGGAACCTCAGGAAATTTACACAATGAAATACACAAAAACCTATGCCTAGTGAGCAAACACCCAAGTAAATAAACCAGGGAGGTTTATGGAAAAGAGGTCTGGGTACAGCCTGAGCACCCCCACCAAACACAGTGTTGGAAGTCATGGTGTGTAAGAATTGATCGTAATGTGCATGTGTGCAGTGCTTAATGGGAGAGCTAAGTGGTGTGGTTGGTTACTGCTTTGCCTGGAGAGGGAGAAAAGGTTAAGAAACAGTACAGCAGGGGTGCCCGGCTGGCTCAGTTGGTAGAGCATGGGACAGGTCAAGGCCCATACTAGGCACAGAGCTTACTTAAAAAAACACAACAGTACCCCATTCTCATAAATATAGCAGTTATAAATAGTATTAAATATTATATGAACACAGATACTATCCAGAAAGCAATTTTTTAAGTGACAGCAGAATTCAGACCTCCTTGCAAAACGCCACCCTCTACTCTCTGTTTCAAATAGAGCATAAATTAGACCAAGAGGATAAACAACTAAATGACTTGCAGCTAAGAATTGGCAGCTAACAGGCATCTTGGGAGTCAAAAGGCACAATTATTATTTGAAATAAGGAAATATGTATATGAAGTCATACATACTTATAATAACAAATAGAAACAGCAGACTGTAGCAGAATTGTATCTAAAATTTAATGGATAGGATTAGTACTATTCACCAATTTACTTAAAATTAAGTCATTCCTGGGACACCTGGCTGGCGGAGTTGGTGGAGTGTGTGACTTGATGGGGTCATGAGTTCGAGCCCCGTGTTAGGTGAAAAGATTACATTTAAGAAAATTAAAAATAAGCTTTTCCTTTTATCTTGAAGTTAAATGTCTTTAAGATACCTTGATGTGTTTGAAATTATCTGCCTGATTGGCCCATCATTGATTAACTTCCATGAAGTGAATTAATATATGTTAAATGTTTAATTCTTTAACCGGCAAATACATTTTAAGCACCTCCTATATGTCTAGCCACTGGGAATAAATAGTGAATATGCAAACCCTGGAGGTTGTGTCTGTTGAAGTGGCAGACAATAAATATACAAGTACAAATACTACCTCCAAATAAAGAGATCAAGGAGACAGTTGGGTGTACAAGTTTGGAGCTTGGGGCAAGGAATGGGCTTATATGTTTGGGGCTTATCAGCTCCTAGATGGCATTTGAAGCCACAGAGCTAGTTGAGTTCACATACATCTGTGGTTCTCAGTCAGAGGTGATTTTTTTTTTCCTCCCAGGGACATTTGACAATGTCAGGTTATAATTTTTTTTAATTTTTTTTTTTTAAGACTTTATTTCAGAGAGTGAGAGAGAACATGAGAGGGGAGAAGGTCAGAGGGAGAAGCAGACTCCCCATGGAGCTGGGAGCCCGATGCAGGACTCGATCCTGGGACTCCAGGATCATGACCTGAGCTGAAGGCAGGTGCTTAACCAATTGAGCCACCCAGGCGCCCCTCGGGTTATAATTTTGATTGCTACAGCTTGGAGAAGGGTGAGTGCCACTGGCTTCTAGTGAGTAGAGGACAAGGATGTTGCTGAAAACCCTGTAGTACACAGGACAGCCCCGCATCAAAGAATGATCTGGCCCAAAATGTCAGTAGTGCCAAAGCTGAGAAACTCTGACCTAACTAAACACAGATAAAGAAGAGAGGA
>RCUC01147909.1:0-41257 GCA_003697995.1 Taxidea taxus jeffersonii
TCCTTCCTTCCTTCCTTCCTTCCTTTCTTCTTTCTCTCCTTCCTTCCTTCTCTCCTTCCTTCCTTCTCTCCTTCCTTCCTTCCTTTCCTTTCTTTTCTTTCAAGATTTTATTTTATTTATTTGAGATACACAGAGAGAGAACATGAGCTAGGGGAGAGGGGCAGAAGGAGAGTGAGAAGTGACTCCCTATCAAGCAAGGAGCCCAATGTGGGGCTTGATCCCAGGACCCTGAGATCATGGCCTGAGCCAAAGGAAGACTTACTGAGCCACCCAGGCACCCATCCCCTAACCCTGGTTTCTTTCACCTGGAATGCGCTTATGCTTCTCACCCTTCTCTAACTCCTCGGTAAACTTCAAGGCCCCATTAAAGGCTGATCTCCTGAGGAAGGATTCTCTGACCTCCCAAATCCTCAGTGACCTCTCCCTTCTCTGCCCTTCATGATATCCAGTTTTGGTATACTATGATGGCAACACTGGACTGTCACTCAGGGATGCCCTGAGTCCCTGGGAAGGGGATCATCTTTTTGTCCTGCTATGCTCCTGTATCTCTTGCATTCCTTTTCTGTCTCCTCCCTTCAGGCCCATCAACACTGCCCTTTTTCAGTGCTCTTTGTAAATTGCTATCTACCTATTATCTCTCCTCCTGTGCCAAGAAGCTGGATTACTAACCTGCCCCACCCCAATGGAGAGAATGGTTTCTTTCCCTCTCTTTCCTAAGGACTCTGACCACTGGCAAGTTCTTAGAGCAGTGTTTATTTCATTCTGTGTTACACTATAGCAATTCATGTATACTTCCTGTCTTCATTCAGTTGTAAGCTCCTTGAGCATAGGGATTTTGGTCATCCTTGTTTCCCTCTTAATGCCTACCACAATAGATCATATATAGATCATATCCAATAAATGGTTAGGAGATATATCTT
The DNA here is from genome assembly GCA_003697995.1 of Taxidea taxus jeffersonii. Classification (NCBI taxonomy): domain Eukaryota; kingdom Metazoa; phylum Chordata; class Mammalia; order Carnivora; family Mustelidae; genus Taxidea; species Taxidea taxus. The sequence continues at coordinate 921 of RCUC01147909.1, forward strand.
CATCATTACTGCATTTCTCACTTGTGACTTATATATAGGCAGATATGCTGAAGGAAGATTCAAAAAATACAGAAACATCTGAAATGTTTGGAGATGGGGCAGGGTTTTTTCCTCCCCTATATGTAGGCTTCATACTCAGATGGGCTTTTCTCTCATGGTGAGATGGTTCACTTAAGGAAATCCAGGTATTATTTCCCTAAGAAGAAGGGTAGTTACAGGACAAGTGGGGGCAAGTTTCTTCTAACTCAAAGACACCCACGGATTAGAAGCTAAGTATATCAGGGCTCACCAGAACTAGAATTGAGAATGACATCAATCTTTAATCTCCTGACCTGTCAGGGCCACCTGGTGTCTTATCACTGCCTCTTATGTTGCTCAAAGTATTCCCCTTTCTTAATGGGTTTTCTCCATCCCACAAGTCAGTTTGCACGGGGCTTTGTCTTACTGTGATGCTAAGTGCATTTCATAATCTATCCAATTTTTCTCCCCCACTAGCTGGCAATAATTACTCAACTTGGGTACCTGGGTAGCTCAGTGGGTTAAGCCTCTGCCTTCAGCTCAGGTCATGATCCCAGAGTCCTGGGATTGAGCCCCGAATCAGGCTCTCTACTCAGCAGGGAGTCTGCTTCCCCCGCCCCTCCCTGCCTGCCTCTCTGCCTACTTGTGATCTCTCTCTCTCTCTCTGTCAAAATAAATAAATAAAATCTTTAAAAAAAAAAGAATAATTACTCAACTTTCTAATTCCAACATTGTGAGTGAATAATGTGATTACTCTTGCTCACCTTTCTTTGCCAGGCCAGAAGTCCCTGGCAAGCCTTAAGATGGGCCACTTCTGAATCAGTTGCCCTCCCTGGTGGAGTCAGCCACAGCTGAGAAGTAGAGGACTGGTGAGAGGTAACATAGAAAATATGGCTGCCTAAGCTCATCCCATTAACAGGAACTGTGGGCAAGTACAACCTTCTTTCATTGGACTTGTCTGTAAAGGCAGACACTTGCGTAACAGAGTAGAAAACACAACTCCTGTAGGGGTCAGACAAAGAACATAAATGAGTAAAACAGTCTGGTGTAAAATGATGGGAAATGGTGGTTCCAGCAGTTGTTAACATATGGAGATGTTGCCAGATCTTTCCATTTTCAAAGAGAAGCTGTAAGTATAGATTTTAGTGTGAAGTCCCTGAATTTTAAAACATTGTGCAAAACAAAACCAAACTTAGCTGTGAGCCATATTAGGCCTACAGACTGTCAGTTTACGGGTCCTACTTCAAAAACCAATATGCAGGAGCAGATGTGAAGGTAGGGTAAATGACACATGAGCAACTGGCCTGTTATTGTAATTCATTTTCTTTCACTACAGTTATTTGCATGTTAATTCCTCATTAGCTATCTATGGACTTATTAAACTAGGTTATTTGCTCTGAATTGTTTGGAGATTAACACTTGCACTTGCATCATTTCAGAACTTCTCCAACTGCTTGCTCAAGCTCACATGACACTATCTTCTAGTAGAAGAAAACAAGGCTCTGGGGGTATTTTAGATGGAAGCTTTCATAAAAGGTCAATATGGTGAAATGATCCCTTGTTAAAGAACTTTCCAGATTTCTCCCAAACCACCCAGGTCCCTGGCTTGAAGATAAATTCAAAAGTAAGTGGAGTAATCAGGAGAAAACAAACGTATGCAAGGTTGGGCACAGAAGCCAGAATGATGGGCATGTCTATATGCATGGGGAGGTGGGGGATAGTAAGATGGAGATAATGATCCTTACCACATGGAGATGTTAAGAGGATTCATGAACTAACTTAAGTAAAGTACCTGCTTCATAATAAGTGTTCACCCAGTGATGGCAATTTGCCTTTCACAATGCCTGGCACAGTAATGAGGGCTTGAAATGCTGCTCTTACTGCTAGAGGATGTGGTCTGGATAAAATTATTATTATTAATTTTAAGGAGCTTACAATCTAGGAGACAGTGACAAGCAAATGCATAAGAAGTTTAAAGAAAATGAAAAATTGGGTGTGCCTGGGTGGCTCAGGCTGTTGTGTGTCTGCCTTCTGCTCAGGTCATGATCTCAGGGTCCTGGGATTGAGCCCTGCTTTCATCTCTCTGCTCAGAGGCGAGTCTGCTTCTCCTTCTATGATGTCTCCCACTTGCTTTCTCAAGTAAATAAATAAACTCTTTTAAAAATTTTTAAAAATTAAGATGGAAAATCTTTCTTACAAAAGGATGCTTTTTTGAGCTGGAGGTCCTATAAGAATTAGGATTCTAAGAAGGTAAGGACTAAATGTATTTCAGAACAGATCAACTAATATATCTAAGTACTGGCTTATGCCAAGCATAGGTATAACATTGTCTCTTTCCATACACCCTACTATGAAGGAGACAAGTACCATTTGAATTAGCAACATTTTATAAATGAAACAGTTAAACCACATGAGGTTAGGTAATTTCCCCAAAGTCACCTGAATATTAATTGGTGGAGTCAAGATTTGCCCCTCTGACTCCAGAACACATACTCTTAACATTGGTAGCACTGAATGGTTTTCTTCAAGTGACTCAAGATTCTTCAAAAGTGAGAGGATCCACTATGGCTGGGTTGAGTTGAGGGACTTCAAAGAGGAGACTATGATTTATCCAGCGCTGTTCAGATTGGGTAGAACTGGAAAGAGTGGTACTTGGGAAAAAACACATACTCATAACACCAGCAACACCTTGGATACGTGATTGTATCTTAGTTCACATAGTCTGTTCACAAATACTCATTCAGGTCTACTAGGATGGACCATATATGTCCCTGCCTTGATGATCATACGGTCTATAGCTTCTAATTTAGTCCTGCAACTGTCATATGAGGTTGGTATGATCTCCGTTCTGCAGGTAAGGAAAGAAGACACTGAGTGGTTTGTATAAGACAACAACAGTGGTAGGTGTAATGTGCATCATCAGAATCTAAGCCTCAAGGAACTTTACATTTGTTCCTTTAGGATGATATGGAGACTAGAGTGACAAACTGTTACAGTTTGCTTGCAATGGAAGAGTTTCCCAGGATGTAGGACCTGCAACAATGTTCCCAGTAAAACAGGACAAGCTGGCCACCCTAATAAAGACTTAATCATAAAATCTTTGATTAGAGTGAGATGTCTCCTTTGATTGAAGCAAGGGTTTGCGGTGCTAAGTAAGGAGTGCTGTTCTCTCCAATCAGAGATCCAGTACCCCTCACCATGCCCTCAACCTGCTCCCTGTTATTCCTGGTGATATGATGGCTATTGGGACAGGGCTTTCTTCTCTGAGTGCTGATTGCATTCCAAATTTTTCTCTCTGCTTCATTCTTCCCTCAGAACCTGCTGCAGTGTGTGTTGACAGCACGCCCGCATTTTTCAACCTTCCGTGTACAGACAGATCACCTGAGGGTCTTGTTAAAAGGCAGATTCTGATTCAGTAGGACTAGGGTGAAGTCCAATACTGCATTTTTCCATACACTCGCTCATGAGAATCTTGCTGGCTCATGGCCACATTTTTTTTCCCTTTCATAATTTTTTTTTACTTTATTTAAGCTTTATTTAAACATATGATGTAACCCCACCACCCTCACCCAACCCCTCTTCCCCCCACCCCCCTCAGTTTGTTTTATGACATTAAGTGTCTCTTTTGGTTTTTCTCCCTCCCGATCCCATCTTCTTTCATTTTTACTTTTCCTACCACCTTAACTCCCACCCCCGTTGCATCTCCACTTCCTCATATCAGGGAGATCATGTGGTAGTTGTCTTTCTCCAGTTGACTTATTTTGCTAAGCATAATACGCTCTAGTTCCATCCATGTCGTCGCAAATGGTAAGATTTCATTTCTTTTGATGGCTGCATAGTATTCCATCGTATATATATACCACCTCTTCTTTATCCATTCATCTGTTGATGGACATCTAGGTTCTTTCCATAACTTGGCTATTGTGGACATTGCTGCTATAAACATTCGGGTACACGTGCCCCTTTGGATCACTACGTTTGTATCTTTAGGATAGATACCCAGTAGTGCAATTGCTGGGTCATAAGGTAGCTCTATTTTCAATTTTTTGAGGAACCTCCATGCTGTTTTCCAGAGTGGTTTCACCAGCTTGCATTCCCACCAACAGTGTAGGAGGGTTCCCCTTTCTCCACATCCTCGCCAGCATCTGTCATTTCCTGACTTGTTCATTTTAGCCATTCTGACTGGTGTGAGGTGGTATCTCATTGTGGTTTTGATTTGTATTTCCCTGATGCCCAGTGATGTGGAGCACTTTTTCATGTGTCTGTTGGCCATCTGGATGTCTTCTTTGCAGAAATGTCTGTTCATGTCCTCTGCCCATTTCTTGATTGGATTATTTGTTCTTTGGGTGTTGAGTTTGCTAAGCTCTTTGTAGATTTTAGATACTATCATGGCCACATTTTAAGAGGAGAGAACATCCATTTCGAAAGTGGGAACAGGAATCCTCACTCTTACAGAGCATTTAAAATGGGTGAACCCAAGTAAACAGTTTATTTCACTCTCCTCTGAGACCTTCCCCTGGTGTCTTATAAGTGTAAATTTCATCTCACCTAAATATGGATTCAAATCTACCACTCACTGATTAGGCTGCCTTAGACAAGTTGTTTAATTTCTCTAAGCTCCTGGTCTCTCACCTGTCAGGTCAGGCTGTTATTTTTCTCAGTCTTACCATGAAGAATAAAGATAAAGTCGATGAGGTACATGCTACATTCCCAAATAAACATAAATTGCCTATATTCTTCACAAAAAGACTGTAGTTCATGCTACTGTTAAAAGTTTCCCTGCGTCAGAAGGATGAAATAAGTTTGTAAAGGTCACAGGGTCATGAGTTGGGAAGGCTGAAAGCGTTACCATTTTTCAGAGATATTTGCCTCAATGCTCTGATGACCCGAAGAAATAAATCTTAAAATGGCATCATTCTTGGTTTTCTTCATCTGTTTATTCAATAAGCATTCTCTAGGCCATGCAACATGCAGAAACAGTAATAATAAACAGAACAAGTAAGATCCTTGCTTTCACAGAGCTTAAATTCTTAGCAGGGCTTTAACAATTTCAGGTGGGGAGAGACTCTGGGCGAAGAAAAGAGCCTTCAAATCATATCACAAAGGCTTCCTGACACTTAGAAATGAATCCTACTTCTAATATGGGATGGTTCCCTTACATAAAAAGGCATCGTCCTCACATGGCCTTGTGGTCTGACTACTGAATATTCCAGTAGAGAAGTCAATGGGCAGACTCTTACTTTCATAATGGGCCATTATAAATATGAGGTGAATATGGCATCTTAACAATGTTGGAAAGGGGTCACTACTAGGGAATATTTCTTAGGAGCAAGTTCTTTCCCAGCCCTTACTCTACACATATATGGGCACAGCAGCTCTGTTGGATACGTTTCCATGTGGGAAATGGCAGGCAAAACTACCTTTTGTGACACATGGGCTGGGTAAATTGTGGCACAGGCAGGGAACATTAGTGGGAACTTCTGAGCATAGAGGTCAAGCTCTCTTGGTTTCTCTGCCTCCCCCAGGAGACCACCTACCAGGAGTTTGGGGCTTAAAAATATGACTCCCCTGATGCCTTTAGGGAAGAGAATTGAATGATCAAATTCATGCATCCCTGGTAGTGACATAAGCAGCAACCAGAAGACTCATCACAGCAAACAGGGAGAATCTATTTCAAGTTCTACAACTGAATGAAGTTTGGCACTCCTTGACAAATATGTTCCAGCTTGTTTCAATCCACACGAGACACTGCTGTGTGTGTGTGTGTGTGTGCGTGCGTGTGCGCACGCGCATGTGTGTGCACACATGTTTATGCATCTACATGTTAAGGAAAATGTACTCAGTAAGGAGGAGAGTTCCATTTCATTTTCTTTTTGCTGAGGAGATATCTCCCCGGAAGAAAAATCCATTATATGTCAGAGAAGATTGTAACTTCAGGCAGTCCAAGGAAATGAGGTAGGTAGCTGGCTTTTGCTGGAGAGAATTTAGAAGATTATCAGAACACCTAATTAGAAGAGATTTTGCTACTGCCAATTTTCCTATAGATAAGGGTTAAGCTGTGAAGCTCTGCTCTAGACCATGAGGGAAGCAGGCAACCATAGCCTCCTCTCAGCATGACGCACCCTGCAAGTTAGTGGAATCTAAGTAAACAACTGATTTCACTAATTTTGGAGGCCTCTGCCTGGTGCCTGCCTAATAAGTACAGGCGTCCTCTCAGCATTTGCCTCTTCTCCATGGTTCCCTTATAAAATGTGAGGCTAGCTGTAGAGTTGGAAGGACAAAGGAACTGAGTAAGTATAATTTATTATCCAGGATTGTTTCAGCCTTTTTCCAATTATACACATTTTTCTTTTTGGCTCACAGACCTGGGTTAATGAGGCTGTTCTGATTACTAATGGGCTGAAAAAAATGGGCCCCAAGTTTTCCTTGAAATAGGTATTATGGCTGTTAGTAGTTTGCCATGCCATTAGCTATGTTGAATACAGTTAATTAAAGGAGAAAACGAATACTGACTCCTTCTTCTCCCCCACTGTCTGCCCTCATGTCCTCTGTGTACACCAAGCGTTAACATGAGATCATTTCATTTAAAGACTAAGAAGCTGTCAGATCAACAGAGATGGAATCCCAGATTGGGTTGGAGTGTTCCTCTAGGGATTTATTTATTTGTTCTCACCTGTTGGGAAGAAAATGATTGGCTTAAGGAAGACAGAAGACCTCCACTTTAAAGTTGTGGGGCAAAAAGCCATGGGCTGGGGACAGGGATCCTAGTGTCTGTCCCCTAAGCCACTAGTGTCTGGCTTAGGTTGTATGCTTATTTGATATGTAACTTGGAGCAGGTCATTTTTCTTTCTGTATTTCAGGTTCTTGATTTGTAAAGGGGAAAAGTGATGGTGCCTGCCTCTTGGCTTTTGGATTGGTTGTGGATCAGAGGCTCATCTCTTTATCTACCCACTTGCCTATGGGCTTTCTTTGGGATTCAACGCTTGTACTTTTTTCTTTCCATGCCACCCTTGATAATCTCACCTTTTCTCATAGCTTTAGATCTGCCATCTATGCAGGTGACCATTAAGTCTATATCAACAGCTTTGACTTCTCCCCCAACTTCCAATCTTACAGAGTCAGAATGTTAATTGGATACTTTCTAGTTGAATATTTTGCTTTATCAGATTTACTCTCATTTTATCAGGACTCACGGAGGCCACACTTCAATCTCTATGTCAGAACCACATGTGTGGCATAACGTGAATTCTAATCTAGTACTTCTAACTTTGTTACTTGGATAAGCTGCTTATGTACACTGAGCTTGGAATGGTGATATTCAGGCTACTGTATATGGAGAAGATTTGGTAGATTAACTATTTCATAGACATCCAAGAAATAATATCATTCACTTGGTTCTTGAGCTCTTTTGGAATTTCTGTAACTTTCACAATATCCTTTTTGTCTATTACACAAACTTTTATTTTTTAAGATTTTATTTGACAGAAAGAGAGAGAGAGCACAAGTAGGGGGAATGGTAGGCCAAGGGAGAGGAAGAAGCAGGCTCACCACTGAGTAAGGAGCCTGATGTGAAGCTCGATCCCAGGACCCTGGCATCATTACCTGAGCTGAAGGCAGATGCTTAACCAACTGAGCCACCTGGGTGCCCCATATTACACAAACTTTGCAAATACAGAACAAAGAAGTATATAAAAATTTGACCATGCAAGACCATTCTGGACATTGAACTTTGTTTTGCCATTGCATTCCAGTACTAATTTGGAGATAAGGTCATCTGGTGACAATAATAACTTTAAATTACCCTAAATCTATATGTAAGAATGCAGTAAAATCTTCTTAAGCACAGAAGAACCCTGCAAATATTATGATAAAATGTTAGTATTAGCATTCAAAAAAGTAATCACTCACATAAAAATAAATAGTCACTTATAAAATAAATAAGTCCTGGGGATGTCATGTACAGTACAGTGATCATAGTTAATAGGCTGCATCACATATTTGAAGGTTACTAGGAGAGTAGAGGTTCTCATCACAAGGAAAAAAAAAAAACTTTTAACTACATATGGTGGCAGGTGTTAACTAGATTTATCATGTGACCATTTTGCAATATATACAAATATTGAATCATTGAATCATTACATTTTACAATAAAAGTTAATATGTTATATGCCTCTAATATGTAAATTAAGGTATATTACATATATAATTATATATAAACATATGTGTGCATGTGTGTATATACACATATACACACATGCACATGCACACGCACACATATATACACAGAGAGAGAGAGAGAGTGCGAGCAACTGAAAATACCATGTGCAAGTTGTGGAAAACAGTGCAGTGCAGTAGATTTCTTTTCATCAGATTTGAGTAATTTTCTCATTGATTTTATGGTGCTTTGGCACTGGTGGTTTAAAAGCAGTTTATCAAGGCACAGTTCACAACCAGCTTTTCTTTCAAAGCTTTCTCAGACCTTTTAAAGTAATGGTCTCTCCTCAGAGGCCGCATGTATACCTTTGGCTACAAAATATAATGAAAACAAACAACATCAACAACAACCCAAAGACCCCCGAGGAGGGAGCAGGTCAAGCAAATCAAAACGCAGAGACAATCGGAATTGGTCTGGAAGCCCAACAGTTGCTTGAGTGTGGTGAGTAACATTTCTAATTCTCACCTACCCTCCCTGGAGCCGGGCTGGAACCAAATATCTGTCCAGGCATCAGTCTGTCTTTGTCACGGTTGTAGTCATCATTGTCATTGTGTTGTGTGTGGTTCTAGAGCACCTCTAGTTGCAGAAACTCAGGGCTTCAACAGTGACCGTGAAGTGACGGTGGACACATTTCTTTTGAGACTGGTTCTCCTCTCTATTGCGTATGCAGTTCTTAAGAGACATATAAATATTGAGCTCAGTGAAATAACGAGGGATGGTGGTATCATAATCTTTGAATTGTCTCTATGGGAGATAGCCTAAGATGTAAATCACTTCTTTATATACAGCTGAGAAAACTAGGAAAGACCAGTCACATATTTTTTACTCACAACAGAAATGAACATGATGCAAACCCCTTCAGTGACGTATTATCACTGGGGTCAACCTGGGGGCAGAGGAGTCGTAATTTCCCTATGAGGAAGAATCCATGGAGCAACACACACGTACACACACAAACATTCTTATGCTATATCCCTAACTTAGATGTGATGGCTTAAAGGAAGAATTAATGGAATAAAACAGATCCTCACCCTGGTAGATATCTTGCGTCTCTTTTACTCCTGGAAGATTCTAACTTTCGAAGATCTTCTGAGTGACAGTGGGCATGGGAGCCACTTGGTATACTGTAAATAGGCTAGGACCTCCACCTCAAGGGAGAAAGACTAGCATTTACAGAATCTTTTTTTTTTTAAGATTTTATTTATTTGTCAGTGAGAGAGAGAGCACAAGCAGGGGGAATATCAGAGGCAGAGAGAGAAGCAGGATCCCAGCTGAGCAAGGAGCCCAAGATGCTGAGATCATGGCCTGAGCCGAAGGCAGCCACTTCACAGACTGAGCCACCCAGGCACCCGCATTTACAGAATATTCCATAGAGATTCTCTAACAACTAGCCTAATGTTGCTAATTTCTCTTTCTGTATTAACAACAACAACAACAACAAAATGAATCTATGGAAATTTGTACTAGAAATCTCCTGTTTCTCTGTCTTTCACATGGATCCAATCGCCCGTATTTTCTTACATTCTGAGAGGAAATGTTCAAAGTGGCTGGATACTGTACAAGCGATTCAAGCATTACAAGTATGGTTGGGTTGGATAAACTTGAAGGCCCCTGTGTATCCTAAGATGCTGTGATCCTATGATTTCTTCTTTCATTCAGCTATAATGACAGCAATCATGCTTCCACATTGTAGAATGTCACTTCTTTAGTACCATGGTGAGGGGGAGATTTATGTGTATGTGTGTGTGAGTGTACAAAGCATTCAGGAGAAAAATAATTTTTTTTACATTCATTAAAAATTAACTGATTGATAAGCTGATTTTTATGAATATTAACACATTCAACTCCATAGGACACTGTGTTACGCTAACCCTGTCAACACCACCCAAAACCCATGTGTCTAATATAAGATGAACAGAAGCGTTTTGTAATTGGGAAAATGCAAACTAGATACAAGAGTCAAGGCAAGGGTTATATGAGGACCCAGGTGTCTCTGGTAATTGTGTTCCACAATCTTCTCAGTAAACTCTCATTTCTTCACGTACTATGCCTGATCTGTTGACCAGGATCATTTAGGTCCAAAATTTCAAACTGCATAGGATGGTCATCATGGTGGGATGTGGTAGGCTAAGACAAGTTAGGTATTAACTGTATATGAAGGGAAAGAAGTCATCTTGAGAATATTTCAGTGTTATTTACATTTTGTCCACAAGATGGTAGCGTACACTTTCCATTTAATGTAAAGCTGGCCTGTGATCCCAATTTCCCGTAAAGTAGAGAATGTTTTGTGTTGAACCGAGGTCAGCCGGTCTGGATATCATTTAGTATTTTTTAAATTGTGATGAATTGTTGATTTGGAGTATATTTAACTTTGCTATAACAAGGTGGGGATTCATCTGAAATAAAGAAAACCCAGAAATGCATTGCATGCCAGCTTCTTAAAGTGAATTTGAGAAGTGGGAATACTTTGGACATCTAAAAACCACACACCAAGGATCAGATACTGACATTTTTCAAAAACACTACCTTAGTACATCATGCAGAAGACATTCAGGTTGTCAAGTTCAATTAATCTTGGGTGAAATTCTGCACAGTAACAAAGTTCCCTCCATGAAACTAGTTCAAGAGGGCTATAGGTACTTTTCCCCTCAAATCCAGTGGGAAAGCTAGACATTAGATGCTATGAAATTTCCATAAGCTAAATAAGAGGGCAGTATCAGCAAACTGGCCTGCTGTTCTGCTGTGTGCTTCTTTCCCTCTTCTGGCCCCCATGCCAGAAGGGATGAAACACAGATGAGAAAAACATCTGGCCCCATCTGCCTCCATTGACCAGAGGGCCTTCTTTGAGGTTCAGGTCTCAGGCTCATATCATCTTTTTATTTGAACTCTTTTTAAAATGAGGAGCTCAAGTGGGATTTCCTTTCATCTTATTATATTATTTTCAAATTAAATTAGGTCTAATTCTCTGTGTCAGAACCACAAAAGCAAAGCTCCAGGGTGTCTCAGTGACTTCCCATTCTGTTTTCCAGAACAGCTGAGCTCCCCACCTAAGGAGAGAGGGAGATGAGCCAGGAGGAAGTTGAGACAAGATAGCGGTAGAGGTGCAGGAAAGGAACTCTTGCTATTGCAAGCATATGGTTGCTTTTCCAATGTGCAACAGAACTAAGTTAAGATTCACAAGATTCCACAGTCCGGCTCCATCTTAGCTATCTATCTCATATCCCCTACCCTCCAACAGGCATCCTCTGGTCTAACCCAGAGGTGTCACCTCACTGTGTCTTTGATTCTCATTGCCTTCATCCTTACATCTGCCTTTCATAGTCTTTTTGGCTCCAGTAACTCTGTATCTCCAGATCAGAAACCCTATATCTCCAGCTTGCACAGGAGGAAGATTCATACATCAAATTCTCTCTAAGAAGCAAAGTTAAGAGTGAAAGTGGTTTTCTTTTTTGTTTGTTTGTTTATTTTCCAGGAGATTAAAAAAAAAGTATAGAGGCGCCTGGGTGGCTCAGTGGGTTAAAGCCTCTGCCTTCAGCTCAGGTCATGATCCCAGGGTCTTGGGATCAAGCCCCGCATCAGGCTCTCTGCTCTGTGGGGAGCCAGCTTCCTCCTCTCTCTCTCTCTGCCTGCCTCTCTGCCTACTTGTGATCTCTGTCAAATAAATAAATAAAATATTTTAAAAAAGTATAGAGTGATGACGAAGAAGAAAGAGAAAAGAGTAAGGCAATAGAAATAGGCAACATTCAAGGCTAACTATGACTATGATTGAGTAACTTCTACTCTCCATAAAAACTGGATATCTTCTCTTCTAGATTAATACCTTTTATCATTACATCTATTTAATTATATGGCAAATTCAATGTAACCTAATGGAGTTCTCTGCTCCAATTACTCTCAGTAGGGTTTTTATTTTTTTACTATAAATAATATCTTAAATCAAATATGATGGACTAAATATCAGTAAGAGGAGTTCACTTCAACAATACCCCACTCAGAAACCTCTGGAAATCCAAGACTAATCCTGTGGAAGATTTTAAAGGATCTGTTTAATCCAGAGTGGAGTCTGGATTCTACAGAAATGTGTAAGAGGATGGAAAAACCATGGAGAGAGAGAGGGAGAAAGACCAGAGTGGCAAGGGCTCCTGTTGACCATCAATGACTCAATGAAAGGGCTGGAAGGAAACAGTGGTGTAGTCTCATTCCCTGATTTCTCTGCATCTGCATTTTTGTGTTTGAGTAATACTAGGATTGTTTTCCTTCTAGAAATGTTTTGTGTCTACTTGTCTTTCTATATAGTGTAAAGCAAAACAAGTTACAGAAACACTGTTCCTTAGGGTGGAATTAAGTGTTTTGAAGAGCTTTTAAGTATTTTGAAGCACTTATCATCTTTCATGATTACTTTATCTATCTATCTATCTATCTATCTATCTATCTATCTATCTATCTATTATTTATCACCCATCATCTATCTATCTATCATTTATCTATCTAATCTATCTATCAAATCTATCTGGATTCACTAGACATATTGTCATATAACCTCCTTATTTGACTGAAGCTGTCTGGAGAGGTAGTGAATGATCTCAAAGACATTGTCATTTCCTTGCCCAGAGAGAAGGAAAAACATAGGCTGGACCACACATATTGAGAAGGAATATTAGCCCTGGGTGGTTGAGGAGGCCATGCCTTCTGACTCTGAGAACCTGAGATTTCAGCTGACTGAATGAACTTCCTGTCACCCAAGCTGGAAAAAGCAGGAGGAAAAAGCAGACAAGCAACATTATTGTGAGCTGTTGTTCAAGGCTTTTCAAACTGTGGCCTTTTTCCCATTGGAAAGGGAGTCTTGGTTTTATGCTTTAAAGGACAACATGTGCTTGGCCTCACAGTCACCTACGAAGGCAAGTATCAGTTGACCTAAGTTCACACAGAGATTTATGTGTGGGAAAGTGCTGTGGGTACTGTATGAAGCCCACACTTAAGATTCGCAGATGTTCAACATGTACTATCATTCTTCTCTGTGGTAGAAATTAAGAAAATATTTCACTTCTAACTCAGAGTCTAAGTGGAGTCATTCAGCAGGAGGCATGACCCAAAGAGAGCCCACGGACATGGGAGGTGGGCCAGTGCCTGGACAGAATCACTTGTGCAGAGGAATGATAGCACAATTAATAAGTCTCTTTGTGCTACATAGAAAGGGGAGCAGATTCTAAATCTTATTACTATTCTTATTAGATGCTTTCATTTCCTCTCCCACTCCAAATTTTGTCTTTTTCAACAAAATATAAGTTTGTTTCCATAGTACTTAAGATGAGGCATGCAAACCAGGCAATCAACAGGTTCCCATCGCCTACGCTCCCTCCCGTCTCCTCAGGCACTGTGTTGATATGGAAAAGGGAAGCAACAGGGAAAATCTCAGGTGGGTTTAAAAAGCTGCTTGCACTCACTCAGAAACAGAGGATTGGGTTAAAGTGCTAAGAATGAACCAGAACCTGCTTCCTTCCATGACCCCTATCCTTTAAATACAAGCCTCAGTTCAGTTCGATGTTTACTAAGCACCAATTCTATGACCTGACTGCTATAAACTTTGTGTTTGTGCCCCTTTAAAATTCCTATGTTGAAACCCCAACCTCCAATGTGATGGTATTTGGATATGGGGCCTTTGGGAGATAAACAGGTTTAGAGGAAGTCATGAGGGTGGAGCCCCCATGATAGGATTAGTGCCCCTAAAAGAAGAGAAAGAGACCAGAGCTCTCTCTTTCTGCCCAGTGAGGACACAGCAAGAAAGTGGCTGTCTCAAAACCAGGCAGAGGATCTCAACAGCCACCAAATCTACAGACGCCTTGATCTTAGACTTCCCAGCTTCTAGTACTATGAGAAATAAGTGTTTTTTAAGCCACCCAGTCTAGTCACCCCTCTTTAGTACAGGGACTGTACTAAAAAGCAATAATCAAAAGATAAAGTCATTCATTCTACAAATATTCATTGGGTGCCTACTGTATGCTGGGCACTATCATGGATATTGGGAAGACAATGTTGAAACAAATAGATGTAGAATCTATGCTTTTCAAGGATCTTCCATCTAGTAGGCAATAGAAATACCATATTAAAGTAGTTTTAGCATTTTAAGAAATCATATCATTATACCATTCTCTTTCTCATGCAAGTTCTGAATCAGAGAGGTGGAGGTCACAATGCCAGGTTTATGACTGATAAAACAGTTTGGAGTATGGGGCTTACTTAGTCATCGAGCTTTCTAATATTCCCTTGAGCTGAATTTTCTCTATAAAACTGTAGGACTTCTTCACAGTAGTTTAATCATCTGACTGAGAGTCCATGCAGGAAGACAGAGGCAAAAATCATTTAGGTCCTCTGCCTATAGCATCCACTGCAAACAATCTATGGTTGCCTTCACCTTCTTCTATCTGCTCAGGGTGGCTCTGCCAGTTGGCTTGTCTCCTCTATTGAAGGGGAGCGCCACACTCCCAGCTAAGCCCAGTGGTTAAGAGTACCAGAAGCCGGGAGGGGACAAGAGACAAAGGTTATCATTCTAATGGAGATCCCTCCACTTAAAACCAGAAAAGTGAGGGAGAAACATATTCCTTATAATTATGATGAGTTTTCAGACAGGGAAGCTCAGGGTGTTGTAGGAGAATGCTACATGGGAACCTAACTTATTCCAGGGATGGGCTGTGTGATTAAGGCAAGGTTCCTATTCTTAGGTACTTTGTAGGTTCATTAACAGGGAGAAGATAATCTTAAAATAATGAGGGTGAATTCTGTACTAGCATCATAAGTTAGGTACACAGGGAGCATTAAGGGGGAAACAACTGATGTTTGCTCACCATTGTTTACTGTTCTTTTAAGTACACCTCTTACCTTTATTCCCTCTAGTATTAGGAGATAATTATGCATTATTTCAATGCATTATTTCCTGTCATGCATTATCTCAATGTGAGAATAAATAAATTATAAACTAAAGATTTCAATTATATTAGGGACAGATTTCAAGTCTGAGATTTTGTATTTTGCTATTATATCTGTTGACTGTCTAAGAAACTACCAAATCAACTGAGCTTTATGATATCATGTAAACAAAATCCTAAATCCACCACAAAGTGCAAACACATCTGAAAATACTTTCAAAAATCTGTTTTTTATTATAAAATTAGTGAATATTGGTTAAGTGTTTTAGAAAATCCAGAAATCCCACTATTCAAGCTCATCCGTGGTTACCACTTTGATGTATTACTTCCTTTGCTTTTTTTTTTAAGATTTTATTTATTTATTAGTCAGAGAGAGAGAGAGCGAGCACAGGCAGACAGAGAGGCAGGCAGAGGCAGAGGGAGAAGCAGGCTCCCTGCCAAGCAAGGAGCCCGATGTGCGATTTGATCCCAGGATGCTGGGATCATGACCTGAGCCCAAGGCAGACGCTTAACCAACTGAGCCACCCAGGCATCCCACTTCCTTTGCTTTTATTAATTTTTTTCCTCTACTGAGTATTTATCTTGTTTTCTTAATGGTTTTGTTTTGTATGTGTAACCAATTCTCAATTATCTGCCGTGGATCAGTTAATTTGTGGACTATCATTCAACCTAAGACAAATAATCTGGGAGAAAATATTGAGACTATCACAAATCAGCAAAAAGCTTTATTCAACAGATATCTAATGAATGCTTATTCTGTGCCAAGCACATAACTACAGAGCAATCAGCTAGCACACATGGAGGTGACTGCAACACAGAAAGCTCCATCCTACCAGAAAAGGAGCCACTCCAGAGCAAAGGCCCCTCTGCTCCCACAATCCTGCCCAACATGGGTTGATGGCCCAACAAAGAAAACATGTAAGAGGCTCTGAATTTTATAACCTCAACGCTAGAAATGGAAGGTTTCAGTAAAAAAGAAGAGAGAGAAAACACACCTCAAATCCACTACATTATTTGAAAAAAGGCAAAGCAGGGAAGTCTCATTATTTCATGAGTTAATCTCTTGATCATTTTCTCCCAAGTAATTAATAAGACACGATTCTTAATTTATCTCATATTATTTTAGCATTTTTGACATGTATAAATGGCCACCAGTTTCCTAAATAGAGAATGGAATTTTAATCAAATAAGTTTACATCCAGTCCATTTCCTATATTCTGTGGATATTATAGTTTCAACCATGATTTGGGTGTTCTCTATCAGCTTTCCTAGAGCCTTGCTTTTAGTGGAAGCTTGCTACAATTCCAGTTGTTGAAACAGACTTCTTTTCCTTAAAATAACTTATTATTGTAACCATTTAAGATGCTAAGATCTCTTTCTTTAAGATTTATTTATCTGTTTTAGAGAAGGGGAGTTGCAAAGAGAGAGGAAGAGAGAGACTTTCAAGCTGACTCTGCTCTGAGTGCAGAGCCCAACTCAGGTCTTGATCTGCCAACCTTGAGATCATGAATTGAGCTGAAAACAAGAGTTGGATCCTAAGCCAACTGGGACACCCAAGCACCCCACTAAGATCTCTTCCTAAATAATTTTTAAAATAATGCTAACATTACTTCTGGTTCCAAGACAATACAGGCTCATTAAAGGTAATTTTGGAAAATATAGGCATAGTGATGTATCTGGTGAGGTGGAAGTTAATTTTATTAAGTCTTTTCTCAAGTGAAATGTTGATATTTAGAGACTGAAGATTAATGCAGAGGGAAGAAAATTTGTATAAGTAGTCCAACGACCTTCATGTAAAGAGAAGATCAAGACCTCAACCCTTTCTCCAAGATTTTATGGCAATTTATCAGGATGGCCCAGGGAGGCCCCATACTAGCCCCAGAGGCAGAGAAGAGGTCCAGGAAAATGGGGATTCCAGATTAAGGAGACCGCAGGTGCTGACATCTCACCAACCAATACGATTTTTGCATTCTGGGTGACAGTTATGATCACTTTGTGAAATTTCCCCCCTCTCCACAAAAATCTCTGAACTTTAACTTGATTTTTATTAGTTCTATACATTGATTTGTAAAGCAGCACTTTTTCACCCAATATTTACTCTATGGCCTCTCCCCATCCAGAACATAAACTCTGAATTTATTCAAATCTTCTTCCATATCCCAAGTATGTTTGCAGTTCTCTTTGTGTAAATCCTTCTTAGTTCATGACTTGTTTTATACACACACACACACACACACACACACACATATGAATATATGGATATTATACCTATACATATGTACTTGTATACTCATATATTTTATCTATAACAACTGATGTATTTTTCATATTTTCAGATTACTTCATATTAAAAGGAGTTTTGACTATGTTGTGTATATACCTTTTAAGCCGACAATTAATTTTCAATTGATTTTTTGTGATTTGTAGGTAAAGTATCAAGTCATCTATAAATAACAATAATATTGTTTCCTCCCTTCCAATGCCTCTGACTTTTGCTTCAGTTCTATGTCTTACTCATTGCCTTGACCAGAACTCTTAATGTAGGCTAATAGTGGTAATAGCAACATGCTTTTGATTTTAGCTTTAGTGATATATTCAAGTATTTTAAGTGCTATCTTTGGTTTACGATAGCTATTCTTAAAAAAAAAAAAAAAGATAGCTATTCTTTACCATGTTAAGAAAATAGCCTTCCAGTATTAAATATTTATATTTTAACAGGAATACATATTGCAATTTATTGAAAATATTTTCAGCATTTATTTACTGATCAGAAATTTTTTTTAAAGATTTTATTTATTTATTTGACAGACAGAGATCACAAGTAGACAGAGAGGCAGGCAGAGAGAGAGGAGGAAGCAGGCTCCCGGCTGAGCAGAGAGCATGATGCGGGGCTCCATCCCAGGACCCTGGGATTGTGACCCGAGCCAAAGGCAGAGGCTTTAACCCACTGAGCCACCCAGGCACCCCAGAAATTTTCTTTTTTGATCTTATATATTATTGGAACTCATAATTGTAAATTATACTTGCATTTTTAATAAATACTACTTGACAAAGTAGAATTATAAAGTAGAATTAAATTGACTAATGCTTTATGTTTATATATTATTATTTATACATTTATATTTATGGATTAGAAATTACAACTAATTTAATTTGTGATTACGTTTGTAATTGATTATATTAGTTGCTATATAATAATACTTTTTTTCTTTAAAGATTTTATTTATTTATTTGACAGAGAGAGAAACAGCTAGAGAGGGAACATAAGCAGGGGGGTGTGGGAGAGGGAGAAGCAGACTTCCTGCTGAGTAGGGAGCCCGCTGTGGGGCTGATCCCAGGACGCTGGGATCATGACCTGAGCTGAAGACAGCAGCTTAAGGACTGAGCCACCCAGGCGCCCCATACTAATACTTTTATATACATATTTACTTCATATTTATGAGAAGTTGTTTATAGTTTTTACTGCATTGACATCACTTAATGAGTTGATTACACAATTATTTTAACTATTTTAAATATAATTAAAATAAATGCAATGTCAAATTGGATACCTCAGTTACTTTTATTAATTTTGGGTGTCTAGCTTATGAAACTTTACAGATCATTTAGGAAAACTTTCACTTTTTCATATGCACAGAACTTGTTAATAGTATAAGCATTATCTTTTCTTTAAAAGTCTGAAGGAACTTACCAATAAACTTATTTGGTCTTTTAGGCTTTGTGACAATTAACTTTTCAAAGCTTTCATAGATATTAATCTTTTGATGCTTTTTCTATCATCTTGAATTAATTGTATTAATTGATGTTTTTATAAAAAATGTTTATATTCCATTGAGATATCTAGTTAGACATTACATTTATTTTAATCGTATTTAAAACAGTTATGTAAAATAATATCTTGGTCAACTCCCTGTTTAACTGATCTTAATGATTATCTCTAGAGTTTATATTTAACTCATGATCGTGTTTTTAATTTTGACTCATCTCTTAGTCACTTGTAAAAATCATTTGGGATTTTTTTAAAGAAGTGCAGCACATAGATTATATATTTTCTAAGCCCTTGTATATTGGAAAATTTCTTAGCTTCTTAGCTGTGGATAATTTCTTTTGTTGCTTTTCATATGAATTATGACTTCGCTATGTATAAAATTATGGGTTACATTTTTCCCCTCCAAAATTTAGAGGTATTGTCCTATGGAGTGCTATTATTTCACACCCAAAGCAAAAGCCAAGGATCAGTCTGAATTTGTAGATTTAAATGTGGCAGATATGGAACCAATATGCATTCTCCTTTCATACTAACCTTTCTTACTAACTAAACCATGAGTTAGCTGGGTGTAGAAATAAGCACAAAGAAAATTACATTTCCCAACCTACTTTGCAGAGTAGCCATGTAGCTTGGTGCTGGCCAATGAATTAATTGTGGGATTAAGTCCCCAAATAGGGGCTTCTCAGAAAGGTCCCTAAAGAGGAAGGAGTCAGCTGAACTATGTCTCTTTTGCCTTTTCCAGTCTTCCTGCCTCCACACAGTTGCTGGAGTCCTGGCAGCCATCCTGAGAGGTTAACTTTCAGGCTTGCAGAGAGGAAAGCTAAAAGGAGACCGGGTCCTTGAATGATGTCACCAGACCTCCATTACATGCCAGAAAAATAAACCTTATCTTATTTAAGTAATCACTACTTGGATTTTCTGTTTTAGGTAGCCAAAAAAGTCCCTAACTAATCAGTGGATAATTGCTTTTATTGTCACAGTCTTTGTCAGATTCTCATTTATACTTGTGTATAAATATATTTTTTTCTTAAATATTCACAAGCATACATTATACAATGCCAGGACCAAAATACCAAAGTAGCTCCCCACTTTCTCCTAAGCCTGAGGCTCTTTATCTAGGCTGTTAGTTTCCTCTGGCAAACTGGTTCTTTTGCTTATCAAAGTCAACTTTCAGGAAGGGAGCCAAGGGTAATTGTCATAAATGTGACACTGACTGAGAGTTGATAGTTAATCTTTCCACTCCTACCTACATTTGCATTTTAATAGGAACAATGTTTTTAAACAAAGGGATTAGGATTTTTATCCTGGAATTTTAAATCTTCTTGGAGAGTTTGTAAGGAGTTCATAGATGGGGCACAGATTCTTTCTGGTCCCCTTTCCTTAAATCTTTCCCCTTTTCTACTGAATTTATATTACATGGACAACTATCAATAATGCAGACAACTAAATGTGAATCCTGGTTAAGTCATTTCCTAGAAATATGCTTTAGGGCAAATTATTTAACCCATCTCCAAACTTCGCTTGATCATCTGTAAAATTAGTAAGGACTAAACTAAGTGATATAGAAGATGGTCTATCTGTCCCCTGATGTTAGCTCTTCATCATTCGTGACAAGCATTTATTTTCCAGCAATTAATTTGAGTGATTCTAATATCTACCCTGCAGCCAAAATAGAACTGTGTCTACAATCATTAATTCATTTTCCCATCTGCATATACCAACAGTTTGCAACATATGTTGTGTTCACTATTGCAAGAAAGGCCAAGTAAATTAATGCTTGGGATATTAGGCATGACTTAAAAAAAAGAGATTCACAATCTTGGAATAAGTTTTTATATTTGTTTACTTAGAATTTAGTGGGCTTTTGGAACAAGATGCTGAAGAGTTTTTCTAGGCCAAGAAAGTTCTAAGTATTTTTGGTTTGACCTCTGTTCTCTGCCTTCTGTATCCATCAGTTTCACTCGAAAGCATAACTGGAATGTAATCAATTTGCACAGCTTCTGGCCAGTGCCTACCAAGAATTCACCTAGGTCAGTTCTCCTGGCCCACAATGGAATGGCTCCTACCTTTGTTGTTCAGGTCTCTGAAACTTGGAACTGCATAAGTTGTGCTTTTACCTAAGCTGCTGGTTACCTGTTGCAGAATTCCCTACAATGCTTTGCTTGAGGGAACCCTACCCCTAGAACACAAAAGCACAGTGGTAACCAGCTTACCACTACTGTCACCACTATCCCATAGTTGCCCATCCTGCTTTCTGGAAGGATACTCTCAAAATGATATTGAAAGATGGATAACAAATACAACAGTGTCTTCATTTGGGCTGCTGTAACAAATGCCATAGACCAGGAAGCCTAAACAATATTCATTTCTCACAGTTCTGGTGGATGGTAGTCCAAGATCAAGGTGCCAGTGGTGTCTGCGGAGGGCCTGTCTCCTTGTGTCCTCACCTGGAGAGCAGCAAATGGAGGAAACAAACTCACTCATTTTTCTTTCATAAGGGCGCTAATTCCATCATGGGGGTTCTACCCTCATGACCTATTTCCCAAAAGCCCACTTCCAAATACCACCATATTAGGGCTTTACCAGATGAATTTTGAGGGAATGCAAACATTTAGTCTGTAGCAGATGGGGAGTAAGACAACTATGGCTTCTTCAAAACATAGCACTTAACTAAGTGAAGCATAGCTACCTGGTTTTTTGATAAGTAAAGGTCTTGAGCCAATGAGCCAGAGGGCAAACAGTAAGGAAGAGATGAAGTATCATTCTATCTCTCCCAGCAGTTTAGGATTCCTTAGTCTTGTTGGGTGATGCTTTGGTAGGCTACTGATTGATTTTTCTCAATCCAATGCCACTGACCAAAAAATCTATGGAAAATTGTCACAGATTTTGGCACTAGGTTGTGTCAGTAGTCATATTCCATGTTGTGATATTTTTTTCTCCAAGCACAACTCGACAAATTTTTATGTTGTTTTTCCTTGTAAAAATATACCTTCACATTAATTTTGTGATTTTAAATACATTGTATAAGGTGTGATTGTGTTTTCAAAGTTGGAAGAGACTTCAGCAGGGGCTGTAGAATTATAAACCCATGCAAATAACCCCAAATAATAATAAATCACAAAGTAGCACCCTATTTTATTTAGTCATTTCGATAAACATTTGGATTATTTATAATTTTTGTTACCACAAAATAATCCTAAATAGTACCATATTGTTTTCTTAAGAAAGCTTCCCCAGAGTAGGATAATTGGGTAGAGTTCAGACTATGTTTCAGGCTTTCAATATATGTTAAAGACAATTGATTAAGCACACATAAAACTTATTATTTCTTATCACCTAAATTCTTCTTGATATTTTGCAAACCTTAGGGGAAGATGAAGTCTTTCTTGGCTAGTTTATAATTCTTTCCTTAATTTAATATTCTTAGTAGTTTCATATGATTTATACATATTATTCTCAGATAAAGAAATTGTGGTTCAGAGGGGCCATTTTTCTGAGATCACAGAGTAAATAAGTAGTACGTTAGAGGCAACGGAGTTACAGTCATCTTGGGAAACCTGATATCCTAACCTCAAATGCTCTTCCACCCCTCTCTCTCAAGGTTTCCAATATTCTTATTTCATAGGTGAAGAAAAGAGATAACGGAGTAGATCCAGTTCTGCAATTCTTTATCAAGACCATGATGCTACATTCAGGGTCAATTTCTAGTAGCAAACAATTTGAAATCATCTGAAGAACAAGTCAAATATGGTTCAAATACAGTCTGCTGAAACTTTGCGAAATTTTTTTTGAAGATTTTATTTATTTGTATGACAGAGATCACAAGTAGGCAGAGAGGCAGGCAGAGAGAGAGGGGGAAGCAGGCTCCCTGCTGAGCAGAGAGCCCGATGCGGGTCTCGATCCCAGGACCCTGAGATCATGATCTGAGCCAAAGGCAGAGGCTTCAACCCACTGAGCCACCCAGTCACCCTAAAACTTTGTGAATTATGATGTGATTCTATAGCCCCCAATGCAGTTTCTCTCAACCCCTCTCAAGGCACTTCCCACTTTACCTTTCTTCTCTCAACAGAACATCATAGAGTTTGAATTTATGCACCATCAGAATTTAGAGTTTAAGGAAGGGGCAATCAAGAAAATAGTTTTCAATGACAAAAGAATGCTGAAAGGAGAGCATCTTTCCTGTGTACACTTTGATGGGCCAGTTGCACAGCTTTCCCAGTAAAATAGCTGTTCTTGGAACATCCCCTCCTACAACAATGACTGGCTTTCTCATCTTCTATTCAGAACTCATTTAACTTGTCATTTTTATATGACTATGGCTGGGGTTGGGGGGGGGTCTCAAGACATTTCTTTCCTTATCTTTGTACTGTTTCTGTGTTGTCCACATCGCACTTTGAAAAATTAGATTCCTGTTGTAACGAATGGCCATCACTTCCAGAGGAGTTTTCATAGTTTCCCAATCATAAAACATAATAACTTTGCTATGCAAACATCTTTACAAAGACATAAATTAAGAGGCTAATGTCACGATGACCTGATCCACCCCCGCTACTTTCCCCATCTTTACATGCTTAAAGATAACAGTATCAGTTGTAAAAATAAATAAATAAATAAAAAGAGTCATCCAGGAGGCCACAACAGTTCTGATGAAGGTTACACGATAGAAAGGGGATTCCCTTGTCACAGAGTTTGGGTTTCTTTTCTCTGTCTCTAGGACACACCCACCACCAGCCTAACTTACTCCTTCTGTCCCCGCACACCACACACCAGATGCTGCAGCGGCACTGGGCAACTTAATGAGTGATTCCCATGCTTTCTGCTTACTTTCCTGACTCCTTTGATCCCACTGAATCTTCCTCTGAAATACCCCGTGATATCCACTGAGCAAAATCATATCCGTTGTGATGCTCAATCTCAATTTCGTCTCCTAAGTCTTTCTTAAAACTTTCATAGAAAGAACTAAACATTTTCTTCCTTTATGATCTTGTTCTCATGTTTCACACAATTAGTAGAGACATTTGTCCACTATACTTGGTTATTGGGTTTTCTTTTTTCCATCTCTCACTCAAGCCTGTAAACTCTTTGAGAACAGGCACAATGATGTGTGTGTGTTCCTAGCTTGAGCATTTGCATAGTGAACTTTTTCTGTAAAGGCCATATAGTGAATATTTTATGTTCTACAGGCCATATGACCCCTGTTGCAACGATTCAACTCTGTTGCTACATGAACAGCCAGTACATAAACACATAGATATGATACATAATATTTTGTGGCTACCTGGAAAATCAAACCAACCTATCTTCATCCTTCTTTGGAACTGTGAGTTATAAATCAGACTATCTCATCCAAATTGGGGCTGATAAAAAATTAATTTGAAAGTGGTATTCTGTTAGGGTAATGACTCTAAGAAGATGATCTGACATTTGTAAGGATGTTGTGAAGCCGGCCTCCATTCCTGCTTGAGTTGGAAAGATGGTTGTGACCCTCTGACACTTGGTAGTATGGGACAAAATTCCCAAAGAAAGCGGGATGAAAGTCATGACTGGGATACCAGCTCTCATATCATGGAATAACTACTGGTGATGACAGTGATGATAATAACAGTAGTGATAATGATTACAAGGATACCAAACCCTTCCCAAGGGCTTACTATGGCCCAGGCAGGCACTATTCTAAGCATGTTGCATGCATTAATTCATTGGATCTTCACAGAATCCTTTGAAATGGGTATTTTTACCTTAAAAAAGGTAAATTCTAGGGGTACCTGGGTGGCTCAGTGGGTTAAAGCCTCTGCCTTCGGCTCGGGTCATGATCCCAGGATCCTGGGATCGAGCCCCACATTGGGCTCTCTGCTCCATGGGGTGTCTGCTTCCTCCTCTCTCTCTCTCTGCCTGCCTCTCTGCCTACTTGTGATCTGTCTGTCAAATAAATTAAAAAAATCTTAAAAAAAAGGTAAATTCTATTTTACAGGTGAAACTGAGGCTCGGAGATGTTGAGTAACTTATTCAGAGTAATAAAGTTAGCAAGTGGTGATATTGGCAATCTAAAATTGAAGGGCTTTGCATGCAACACACTGTGGTGCTTAAATGCAGGTCCATGGCCTAGATGTACAAGAATTACCTGTGGATATAGACTTCTAGATACCACCTTTTGAAATGCTGAGTCAGAATGCCCAAGGAAATCTCTCTCTCTCTCTCTTTCTCTCTCTTTTTTTTAAGATTTTTTATTTATTATTTATTTGACAGAGATCACAAGTAGGCAGAGAGGCAGGCAGAGAGAGAGGAAGGGAAGCAGGCTCCCTGCCATGCAGAGAGCCCGATGTGGGGCTCGATTCCAGGACCCTGGGATCATGACCTGAGCCAAAGGCAGAGGCTTTAACCCACTGAGCCACCCAGGCGCCCCTCTTTCTCTCCCTTTTTTAAAGAGTTGCCCTTATGATCCAGATGTGTAGCTGCAGTGAGTGGAATGGTGGTTCCCAAAAAGATATGCCCATGTTCTAGTTCCCCAAAACTGTGGGGATTATCTTATTTGGGAGAAGAGTTTTTTTCAGATATATGAAGTTCAGAGTTTTGAGATAAGGAGGGCCCTATATTATCAAGTGGGCCCTAAATCCTTCCTCAACTGTCCTTAAACGAGGCACATGAAAGAGATGGAGAAGAAGAGATAACAGTGTGACCAGGAGACAGAGATTGGAGTGATACAGCCACAGGTCAAGAAATGCTGACAAGCTCCAGAATCTGAAACAGCCAAATAAAGGATTTTTCCCTAGAGCCTCCAGGAGTGTGGCCTGCGAACATCTTGATTGTAGACTTAGAGATTCTAGCACTGTGAGAGAACAAATCTCTCTTGTAACCTACCCAGTTTGTAGCACATCGTTATGGCATCCCTGGGAAACTACTTCAGAGCCACTCCCAATTCCACTCCTTAATTCCTGAATCCATGTATGGGGACAGTGGGGAAGTTAGCACATGTATGGTTTCTGATTTGAAGTGATTATCACATCATGTAAAACAGAACCCCATCCTTTCAGGGGTTGTCTCTCAGCTGGTGCTCTAACTGAGTCTTCAGTAAGAGACCTTTCAATTACATCAGCTGGTTCCAGATGGTGGAAGTATGCAATAAGACCAGTTAATTTCATGGGCAGAATACATTGCTGCATAATTTTTTTTTTTGGTGTGAAATGAGCTTCTTCATCAGACACCATACCACACAAGATACCATGATGGTGGAAGATGAGACATTCTGTTAGTCCATGATTAGTGGTCATGGTATAAGGCATGGAAAGGTAGAAGGGCATGGGAAGCAAATACACACCCAGAATATATATCTATTCCAGTAAAGGTGAATCTCTGCCTTTCCCATTAAGAGAAGTTCAGTAGGGACGCCTGGGTGGCTCAGTTGGTTGAGCGGCTGCCTTCGGCTCAGGTCATGATCCCAGCGTCCTGGGATCGAGTCCCACATCAGGCTCCTTGCTCAGCAGGGAGCCTGCTTCTCCCTCTGCCTCTGCCTGTGTTCGCTCTCTCTCTCTCTCTGACAAATTAAAAAAAAGAGAGAGAAGTTCAGTAGAAGAAATCCAGAAGAAGTAGCTCTGTCTAGTTCAGTCTTACAAAGCAGCTGGTCAGTGGTCTCAGCCAATATGACTAAGGCACTAGTTCTCTAGGATTGGACCCCCTTCTTCTATGTGGTATTGCCATAATGTTTGCTTCTTGTCTTAGGGTCTTTATAATAGTTTCCTATTGACACTGTAATAATTAACACAAATTTATTGGCTTAAAACCACAAATTTAGGGGCACCTGGTTGGCTCAGTGGGTTAAGCCTCTGCCTTTGGCTCAGGTCATGATCTCAGGGTCCTGGGATCGAGCCCCACATCAGGCTCTCTGTTCAGCGGGGAGCCTGCTTCCTCCTCTCTCTCTGCCTGCTTCTCTGCCCACTTGTGATCTCTATCAAGTAAATAAAAAAAAATTAAAAACAAAAACAAAAACAACAAAAACAAAAAAACCCCCACAAATTTATCATTGTACAGATCTGTAAATAGTTGAAAATCAGTTTCACAGGACTAAAGATAAAGTTTCAACTTGTCTCGACCTTTTTTCTTACTGAAGGGCTAACGTAACTCCATTTTGAGGCAGTAGCCATTTTGTTGTTTACATTTAACTATGAGCATCCCATGGTTCATTCGCATGCAAATGAAGGGTTGTGATATGGGCCAATAGGAGTTACTTCTTCCCCTTTGCGGTTATGCAGATGAAGGATTGAAGAACGGACCAATCCAGTGAACTTCCTCTTATGCAAATGAAGGATTAAAGAAGCGACCAATCAGAGAGAATTCCCTGGTTTTTGCCTTTATAAGCCCTATGAAATTTCAGCTTGGGACCTTCCTCCTGAACTCCGCTGTGTTGGTGTGTAGGAGGAGGCCCTAGCTGCAGCCCGCCTGAATAAAGCCTTGCTTTTGCATTTCGGAACGTCTGGCTCTCGGTGGTCTCTTTGGTGGTGGTCTTGCAACCTGGGCATTTCATTTGGGGGCTCGTCTGGGATATCCCCAGAGACCCCGGAGACCCCAGACCCCAAATGTAAGAAAACAGCGCTGTTGATTGTCTTGTCTTGTCATTTGTCTGTTCCTTTGTCTTGCTTTTGTTTTCCCACTTGAGGGCGGCCGTACCAACTAGTACTTGAAGGGATTGTCGAAGCGGACGCGCTTGCACGACAATCCCAGAGGAACTGGGAGACGTCCCAGACCCTCCACCCTTGAAGGGGGACCCCTGGAAACCCGTCTTGATACTTGTAGGGCGCGAGTCAGTTCGGTTTGGGGCTGGAACTGACCGGGAGAGCCTCCTAGCGGAGGCTCAACCCGCCCACCTTGATCTTGGGTCTGCTCCTTCTGTTTCATCACAGGAGTCAGCCGATCAACTTGGGAGATCTCCATCTCGTAAGTCTCATAAAAATCAGGTCTGTGTACGTCGTGTTTTCTGTTTTGGTGGAATTGTTTTACCCCTTGTTATTTTGTGGACCATTTTGTGGACTGACCGACTGACAAGACTGATAACCATGGGCAACATCCCATCCAGCCCCCTAGACTTGACCCTAGCTCACTGGAAGGAAGTTAAGGAGATAGCTTGGAACCAGAGTGTGGCCATTAAGAAGGACAAGTGGATTACCTTGTGCAGGTCAGAATGGCCCATCTTTGAGGGAGCTAATTGGCCACCCAAAGGGAGCTTTGACATAAGTAAGATCAGAATTTTACAGTGCCTAATCTACACCCCTCGTTCGGGCCATCCAGATCAGGTTCCCTATATAGTGACCTGGAGGGAACTCATTGACAGGGACCCCCCAGCTTGGGTTAGGCCTTTCTTACCACCAAATTCCTCCTCTATTCCTTCCCCTACCCCAGTATTCATTCAAAAGACACAGGAGGAAGAGAAAAAAGATGAGAGAGAAACTTAAGAAGGAAAAGAAGTTACACCCGACTATCCTCCAAGGAGGAAGCACGGAGGAGGAAATGTTTCCCCCTCCATACTCCCCACCCCAGTTAACCCAACCCAATGCACAAAAGGAGGACTCTGAGGAGAATGAAAAATGTTCTGGCTGCGCCCTCTGCTCCAGAGGGTCCAGCCTAGTCAACCTGCCGGCGCCGAGGAGTTACACCTCCTCATAATTCTATTGCCCTTCCTCTTCACCCTATAGGTCTTGAGGATGCAGATGGTTGACAACAGTTCCAATACTGGCCATTTGCTACTAGTGATCTCTACAATTGGTGTACTCAAAATGCCCCCTTTTCTGAGAAACCCCAGGATTTAATTCGCTTGTTTGAAACTATTCTTTTCATCCACCAGCCCACTTGGGATGATTGTAGCCAGCTTTCACAGGTCCTTTTCACCACGGAGGAGAGGGATCGTATCGGGGAAGTGGCCCAGAGACTCGTCCCCGGCCCCACCGGAGCGCCCATCACGGATCCTGCCCTGATTGCTGCCTATTTTCCTGAGACCTGACCAGAGTGGGACTACAATATGGCTGAAGGTAGGGAGCAGCTCCTCGTCTATCGCCAGGCTCTGTTGGCAGGTCTCAAGGCGGCGGCTTGCTGACCTACTAATATGGCCAAAATTTATGATGTTAGACAGGGAGAAAATGAAAGTCTGGCAGCATATCTTGAGCGGCTCATGGAAGCTTTTAGTCAATACACCCTGTACAATCTAGAGACCCAGGAGTCTGCTCAGATGATTATGTTTGCCTACATAAATCAGGCTGCGCTGGACATAAAGTGAAAGTTGCAGGCTCTAGACATGCTTGGTGAAAAGTCTGTTAGGGATCTAGTAGCAGCAGCAGAAAAGGTCTACAATAAAAGAGAGACAGAAGAACAAAAACAGGAGAGGAAGGACAGGGAACGTGAAATCATGCATGAAAGGAGAGACAGAGCTAAGGAAAAGAGTTTGGCTAGAATTCTGGAGCAACAACAGGCCCAACACAAGAAAAACCTCAGGGAAATCCTGATCTCCATACAAGCAGGAAACTTTAGATGGTCTTCCTCTCCAGGGAAGGAACAGGGGCCCAAACCCCAGTCAAAAGTGGGGAAAAATCAATGTGCCTATTGCAAGGAGGAGGGACATTGGATCAAGAATTGCCCAGAGCTAGCCAAGAAAAAAGAAAAAGAACAGAAAGTAGGATCAAGAGTATTGCCAGCCTTAGAGTTGGCTGAAGACAGTGACTGAGGGAGTCGGGGCTCAGACCCCCTCCCTGAGCCTAGGGTAACATTGAAAGTGGAGGGGAACCTGGTCACATTCATGGTAGATATGGGAGCAGAAAATTCAGTGTTATTAGCTCTGAAAGGGCCAATGTCCACTAAAACAACATGGGAACAGCGTGCGACTGGCACCAAACCCTATAAATGGACTACCTGAAGAACAGTGGACTTGGGAGTGAGCCAAGTAACCCATTCATTTTTAGTCATCTCTGACTGCCCCTATCCATTGCTTGGAAGTGACCTGCTAACAAAAATGAAAGCTCA
Source organism: Taxidea taxus jeffersonii (assembly GCA_003697995.1). Classification (NCBI taxonomy): domain Eukaryota; kingdom Metazoa; phylum Chordata; class Mammalia; order Carnivora; family Mustelidae; genus Taxidea; species Taxidea taxus. Next base: position 30,847 of record RCUC01147909.1, read on the forward strand.
GATACAGTTCACGGGCAATGGGGCTTCTGTGATGGACTCAAGAGGAAAGCCTGTTAGTATACTAATAACTAGTAAATTAGAAGAGGAGTATAGGCTGTACCAACATCCCAAGCTTGAGTCTCCAGAAAATGTGTGGCTACAGGCGTTTCCCCAAGCATGGGCAGAAACTGGGGGAATGGGACTGGCAAAACATCGTCCTCCAATCTTTGTGGAGCTCAAAGCTGGGGCAGACCCAGTAAAAGTTCGCCAGTACCCTATGTCACTAGAAGCAAAGAAGGGGATCACTCCCCACATCAGAAAATTGTTAGATTTAAGAGTCCTGAAGCCCATCTAGTCAGCTTGGAATACCCCACTGTTGCCTGTCAAAAAGCCAAATTCTGATGACTATAGACCAGTGCAAGATTTGAGAGAAGTTAACAAGAGGGTAATGGACATTCACCCAACAGTCCCAAACCCATATACCCTGCTGAGCTGTCACCAAGCCATATGTGGTATACTGTGTTGGATCTAAAGGATGCCTTCTTTAGCCTGCCCTTAACCCTACAGAGCCAAAGCTACTTTGCGTTCACCTGGCACGATCCTGAAATTGGGATAAGCGGTCAATTAACCTGGACCAGACTGCCTCAAGGATTCAAGAACTCACCTACCATCTTTGATGAGGCATTACATGAAGACCTGTGAGTACCGCTCCAAAAATCCTGATATAAGCCTATTGCAATATGTGGATGACTTGTTAATAGCCGCTCCAGACCAAAATAGCTGTCTAAAGGGAATGGCTAGGCTCTTAAGGACGCTTGGCAACCTGGGCTATAGGGCCTCCGCTAAAAAGGCACAAATCTCTAAACCTGAAGTCACCTATCTGGGCTTCATACTAAAAGAGGGCAAGCGTTGGCTGTCGGATGCACGTAAAGAAACCATGCTAAGAATCCCTGTGCCTAAGTCAGCCAGACAAGTCAGAGTTCTTAGGAACAGCAGGCTTCTGCCCGCTGTGGATACCTGGGTTCACTGAGATGGCCAAGCCTCCACATGAAGCCACTAAAAATCTTCCCGAATTTCATTGGACTGAGCAGATGCAAAAAGCCTTTGAGGCAATCAAGAGAAGCCTCTTGGAAGCCCCTGCCTTAGGCCTACCTGATGTGAACAAGCCGTTCATACTATTTGTGGCAGAAAATAAAGGAATAGCAAAGGGAGTGCTCACCCAGCCAATTGGACCTTGGAAATGGCCGGTGGCCTATTTGTCAAAGAAATTAGACCCTGTCGCTGCTGGGTGACCCCCATGTCTATGAATAATAGCTGCCGTAGCTCTCTTAGTGAAGGATGCTGATAAATTGACTTTGGGACAGATTCTGATCGTGGCCACTCCACACGCTCTAGAGGGAGTGCTAAAACAACCGCCCGACCGATGGATGATCAATGCCTGCATGGTCCATTACCAGACCCTGTTACTTAACCCTGCGTGCATCAGCTTTTGCGTACCTACAGCATTAAACCCAGCCACTCTGCTGCCAGACCCGGATCTGGAAGCTCCCTTGCATGACTGTGAGCAGATCCTGGCCCAAACTTATAGCCTCAGGCCAGACTTGTTGGACTTGCCATTACCACATGCCGAGCACACCTGGTTCACAGATGGCAGCAGCTTCATTTCAGATGGAAAAAGGTACGCGGGCGCGGAGGTCACTACGGTCACAGAGATAGTGTGGGCGGAAGCCCTCCCCCAGGGGACATCTGCACAAAGAGCAGAATTAGTGGCACTGACAAAGGCCCTACAAATGGGAAAATGAAAAAAGCTAAACATCTATACGGACAGCAGGTACGCTTTTGCCACCGCGCATGTCCATGGAGCCATCTATCAGGAGAGGGGGCTACTGACAGCTGAAGGGAAGGCCATTAAGAATAAATAAGAGATTTTAAGTCTCATCCAGGCTCTATGGGAGCTGGCAGAAATTCCCATTATGCACTGTCCGGGTCATCAAAAGGGAGCTGATCCAGTGACTAGAGGAAATAATTTGGCCGACCGGGCAGCCAAGGAACGGCCCTCCAGCCCAGTACCAAGGTGTTGACTCTAGTGGACCCAGGGCCACGAGAGTTGCCTCCTATACCTCAGTATTCTCAAGAAGACTTAGAATGGATAAAGAAAATTCCCATGGTCCACAAGCCTCCAGACAGAGAAGGAAACAAAGACTGGTGGAAGACTTGTGAGGGGAAGCTTATCTTGCCGCAAGGACTGGGCAAAGGGATTCTTAAGAGGATCCACAGAGCTTCTCACATGGGAACTTGGAGAATGCAGGACTTGCTCCGACACTCCAAAGTGAAAATTAGACAAGGAAATCAGCTTATTGAAGACATTGTTAAAAATTGTAAGACCTGCCAGCTCACCAACGCCCCCAATCAACAGTTACAAAAGGAGCTCGCCTCCGTGGGGAAAGGCCAGGTGCATATTGGGAAGCAGATTTTACTGAAATTAAACATGGAAAATTTGGATACAAATATTTGCTAGTGTTTGTAGTCACCTTTTCAGGATGGGTTGAAGCTTATCCCACAAAGCATGAGACTGAGAGTGTCGTGGCCAAGAAGATCCTGGAAGAAATCCTACCCAGGTATGGCTTCCCATCCACCATTGGGTCGGACAATGGACCGGCCTTCGTCTCAAAAGTTAGTCAGGGAATAGCCGCTGCACTGGGGACAAACTGGAAATTGCATTGTGCTTATAGACCCCAGAGTTCAGGACAGGTAGAAAGAATGAATCGGACTCTAAAAGAGACCTTAACTAAATTGGCCCTAGAGACTGGTGCAGACTGGGTGTCACTCCTTCCTTTTGCTTTGTTTAGAGTAGAAATTCTCCCTATCAGCTTGGCTTTACTCCTTTTGAAATAGTGTACGGGCACCCCCCGCCCATTATCCCTAGCCTTCAGACTGAATTGCTTGCTGACTTGGATGACACTGAATTTTTATGTAAACTTGACTATTTGCAGTTAGTGCATAAGAGCTTATGGCCCCAACTTAAAGCACTATATGACTCCACTTCTGTCCCCATCCCCCATTCATTCAGACCAGGGGACTGGGTGTTTGTCCGAAGGCATAACCCGAGGTCCCTGGAACCGCGGTGGAAGGGACCTTACGTGGTGCTGTTGGCTACACCCACTGCCCTCAAGGTGGACAGCATCACCGCTGGTCCACCGCCAGACCAACGGACCCCTTCGCCCTGGAGGAAAACTACCGTGGTGAAACATGGGAGGTCGCCAAGCATCCAACCCAGCCGCTTTGCCTTCTTCGCCTCAAGAGAAGAAAACTGGACTAAGTATTGTTTCAACCTGGGGACTGTTTTTTTACAAGGCACTATTGGAACTCCTTCGTATACCTTTATCAGCTGTAGCTTCAGGCTCCAATCCCCAACCCCAGCAATCTTGTAGCGTCTCTTGGCAGATTATAGACACCTTCACGGGAATGGTGCTTAATCAGACTACTCAGAACAACCCCTCAGGCACATGGTTCCCTAACCTCTGGGTGGATATTCAAACCCTCTTCCCCCTAATTCCATACGCACCCGTTTCCGGTAGCCGTAATGACCCAAGAACCTACCAACAGTTCCATTTCTATGCCTGTCCTGGCCATTTACCCCATCTGCGAGTCATACCCCACCCTTGGTGCACAGACTCAACCAGTTATTACTGTGACTCCTGGTCATGTGTCTCTACAGGACACATATGGTGGACACCCCCCAAAACTGGTGACTTAATCACCATCCAACGCAATGGTTGGCCACCTTGTGTCCTAACTGCCTGGCCTCCTCCTTGTAACCCTATTAAAATCTCCTTCACCGAACAAGGTAAACAGGCCCAAGGCTGGGACCAGGGAAAAAACTGGGGAATTTGGCTATATGATAAAGTAAGACTTGCACCCCGAGATCAAGGAATGGTTTTTACCATCCACAAACAAACAAAAGTTTGTACCACAGTGATTGGACCCAATAAAATTTTAAACCCCAGATCGAATACAACCATTAACCCTAGTGTACCCCCAGACCCCACTAGCCTGGTACCTATAGATGAAAATCCGTATGGAAACTAATGGTTACGACATATAAGGTCCTCAATGCCACCAACCCAAACTCCACATCCTCCTGCTGGCTGTGCTATGATGTTAGACTCCCTTATTATGAGGCCATAGGTCTCAACAGCACCTATAACATATCTGACCCCTCCACCCCCCATTGCCCCTGGCAGGATCATAAAGTCGGCCTGACCCTGCAGTCCATACGGGGCCAAGGACTCTGCCTAGGGATAATACCGGCTAACAAGAAGAACTCCTGTGCCCGCATAGAGGCCAATCCACACCATGACAGTAACACAGGGCTCGTCCCAAGAGACAATGGATGGTGGATATGTTCAAAAACTGGCCTAACCCCTCCTCTTAGTTGAAGTCCTAAATACTTACAAAGAATTTTGCCTCTTGGTCACCATTATGCCCCGTATTCTATATCACCCTGAGGAAAGCATGTATTCCCACTGGGACTCAAATGGCCACCTAATGGCCAAAAGAGAACTTGTTACTACTCTAACAGTCACAACCCTATTTGGTTTAGGCACTGCAGGAGCTGGAACAGGCATAGCTGCCCTAGCTATCCAGCAGACTGGGAGAGCCTCCCTAAGGGCGGCCATAGACGAGGACCTTGAATGAATAGAAAACTCCATCAGTCATTTAGAAAAATCCCTCACCTCCCTGTCCGAAGTGGTACTCCAAAATAGAAGAGGCCTTGACCTCTTATTCCTCCAGCAAGGGGGTCTATGTGCTGCCCTAGGGGAAGAATGCTGCTTTTATGCAGACCACACAGGAGTAGTTAGAGATTCTATGGCCAAAGTCAGAGAAGGCCTACAAAAATGAAAAAAGGAATGGGAATCACAACAAGGCTGGTTTGAATCCTGGTTTAATAGCTCACCTTGGCTTACCACATTAATATCTACTTTATTGGGACCCTTGGTAATTATTATTCTGTTGCTAACATTTGGACCTTGCATTTTGAATTGATTGGTAAAATTCATAAAAGACAGATTGAACACTATATAGCTGATGGTACTGCGAAATAGGTATACCCCTCTTCCAGACAAAGAGCTGCTGGAGTTGAGTTTTGGGCCTGAACCACAAGATTGTGCTTCATGTCCGTAAGTCAAGGGGGGAATGAAGGGCTAAAGTAACTCCATTTTGAGGCAGTAACCATTTTGTTGTTTACATTTAACTATGAGCATCCCATTGGTTCATTCGCATGCAAATGAAGGGTTGTGATATGGGCCAATAGGAGTTACTTCTTCCCCTTTGCGGTTATGCAGATGAAGGATTGAAGAACGGACCAATCCAGTGAACTTCCTCTTATGCAAATGAAGGACTAAAGAAGTGACCAATCAGAGAGACTTCCCTGGTTTTTGCCTTTATAAGCCCTATGAAATTTCAGCTCGGGGCCTTCCTCCTAAACTCTGCTGTGTTGGTGTGTAGGACGAGGCCCGAGCTGCAGTCCGCCTGAGTAAAGCCTTGCTTTTGCATTTCGGAACGTCTGGCTCTCGGTGGTCTCCTTGGTGGTGGTCTTGCGATCTGGGCATTTCACTTACTACTTTCTTTCACATACCCTTTGCTTCAATACACCCTCATGCAGTCCAGCCTCTTTACAATTCATCACACTATGTTCTTTTTTTTTCACTATGCTCTTTTTTGAAGATCATCCTTTGTCCTTGTGCTCATATTCCATGTGTCTTAACTCTTCATCCACCTTAATGCCAAATTCGAATGCTACAACCCCCCCCCCCCCAGCTGAAAAGAATCTTTCACTCCTTCTAGCTGATATTTAAGTCCTCTCTAGGTTCTGGGCTCTAAATTTCTTGAGGACAGGAACTACATCTTGTTCCTGTCTTTGTGTCCAAAGCAGGACTACCATGGATGGTTGTGTAGGTTGTACATTGTAGCCTTTTTACATGGGAAGTACTTGATCATAACTCCTAATGAATGAATGAGAGTTCTTTGATATTGGCATTATTCTCAGTTTCTTTTCCTTCTTTTTTTTTAAAGACTTTATTTATTTTTTTGACAGAGAGAGGGAGAGAGGGTACAACCAGGGGGAGTAGCAGATGGAGAAAGAGAAGCAGGGTCCCCACTGAGCAGGGAGCCTGACATGGGACTTGATCCCATGCCACCCGGCACCCCTATGCTCAGTTTCTAATGTAATGAACTCAGATCTTAAGATGCTGAAAATTTTGAAATTAAAACTTGAGTAGGAATATAAAATATAGACAACACTAAATAGGACTTAAATCCTTCAATAGATGAACTCTGGGGTCTGGACTTCCTTTTAAAAGATAATCTGAAAAAAAAAAATAAAAGAGAATCTGCCTGGGTGGCTCAGTCAGTTAAGTGTCTGCCTTTGGCTCAGGTCATGAGCCTGGGACCCTGGGAACCAGCCCTGCATAGGCTCTCTGTTCAGTAAGGAGACTGCTTACTTCTCCCTCTCCTTTTGCCTGCCACTCTTCCTGCTTGTGCTCTCTCTCAAATAATAAATAAAATCTTTTAAAAATAAATAATAAATAAATAAATAAATAGGATCTGATGACAGCACGCCTCCATAATACACACACACACACACACACACACTCACATACAAGGCACACAGTTATTCTCTAAACTTGCCTTCAAGGACTACTGTGTAGGATCATGTAGGAGCATTGTTTATGTGTCTGTGACAGGCCTGGGATTAACCTCTTGGTTATGCCTTTCCTTACTCCGTTCCATCCCATCCCCCTCCAAGACAGGATCCCTTTACATGAGTATATCTTACCACTCAGTTCCTGTAGCCAGGACCAGGAAAACTGCTACTAGAAATGATATCCAATGCCAACAACACGGTTTCTTTTCATGGGAACCTACCTGGCATTGTGAAGAAAGAATTAGAATATATTGTAATAACAATAATGCTTCGTTCCCAAGAGATCAGATTCTCAGTAGATGGGTTTTTTAGCTGGATAGCTGCCTTGAAACACAGCTTGCTTATTCAACAGAACTTTGTCCCTGAATAGGTATCACACTCAGCAGACAGGGAAAACCTAAGTAGATAACAAGCCAACGATTTCCAAATGAACCAGGCCCCAACCACTCTCGTTGCCACTTACATAGCCAACTTAGATGAGTAAACAAATCAAGAAGTTCTGACAGGTATGGGTGTCAATTCATATCCAGATGGCCCGAGCAATTTTTTTACTATCTCACTGTTCTCTTACTGACCTCAGTGCCAGAATTAGGAACACATCTGACCATGCAGACAAGTTAAACAGAATCCAAGATGAGAGACAATGTTGCTTAGCATCATGGATTATTAGGTGTAGTAGGTTACAGACTTGGGTTTAAATTCTGATCCACTGTTCACAGGGAAAGTTAGTTTCACTTATTTACAGTCTGCCATTTGGGAATGTGCAGTCAGGTGATGGGAGGAACTGAGCCAAATTTTCCTTTGTACTTGCAGGAGAGATTAAGGTTTATGAGTAGTGATTCTGGAAACAGACAGGCCCAAGCTACACCCCCAGCCCCGTCACTTTCTACTTAACTTCTCGAGGCTTCAGTTTTACCATCTGTAAAATGGGATTTCTTTTCATGGCACTGAATTCATAGGGTCAAATATGGTAATTTTGGTAAAATATTTAGTACAGAGTAAGTCCTCAATAAGCAATAGCTACTATTAAGGAGGAAAGAAAAATGACATGCAATTTTACCAAATTTGAACCCATGTTGATTTTATTTTACCCTTCCTGACTAGCTTGTTTTTTTTTTTTTTGTGACTAGCTTGTTTTTAAAAGGTAAATAGACACTGTCTTTCTAAAAATTGCTATTCAGTTCACATTGAGTACCTACTATGGGTCCAGCCAGGTAACACACTTAACATATGGTAGCTCTTTTATCCTTACTATGGTTATATATTGGTGAGGCAGATATTATTATTCCCACTTCATAGTTGGAGAAATTGAGGCTCAGGTGGTCTAATTGACTTGCTTAATTCATTAAGTAGATATATTTGAACCTGGAAGTCTAATTCTGAAATTTCCTTAGTCTAAGACAAATTTATGCCCCAACAGCCAAACAGGAACTAAAATATCAACTTTACCAATGACTTAATAAAGTAGAAATTGAGATTATCTAGTAAATGGCATTGGAGAACACAAAATGAGACTTTCTACTTTATTTACAAATACAGACCTGGGAGCCCTGTATCAAGAAGTGGATCCTCAGATAGCCCTTAAACCTATATAACCAGCCAGTCACCAGCCTACCTTACCTCCCAGCCAACCACAGGAGACAGCAAAACAGGTTGGTGAGATCCTCTGGCTTCCCTCCTTCCCCCGAGAAGGAAAACAAGGGTCAAAGGCTGAGAGTGCTTGCTGCAACAACAGTAGGACAAGGCATGATCAAGGGCCTTTGACAGCGACTCCACCCATTAGTAAAAACGAGATGGCCAGCTTCTTTTTAACCAGATTTGCCCCTCCTCCCCAAAGGACGAGGGGGTGTATGAAGAAGAAAGGGCAGAAAACAACTGAAAAGTTCAGCCAAGACCCACTACTTTAGTGGAAACCTGTTGAAGAAGTAAGAAAAGGTGACTAAGGACACTTTCCTAACAATTCCACTGCCAAGGCTCATTTCATTCCGTCACATCTGCCCATTATAGGAATATGTTCTTCTCAACAGATAAAGCACTTCCTCATCCCAAACAGATAAACCACTTGCAATTTATATAGTTGTCAGTGCAGCTGTCAAAGAAAATAAATCCTCTTGGTCAATCTTCCCCATGGGAATGCCATCAGAATCTTAAAGAAACCTCTCAAGAGAATAAAGGGAAAAGGTGGTTTAGAAACACACACTAAATTGTGTTTCTATATCTCTGGATTCACCAGGTGGGAGCCCCTTTAACTTTTTAAAAAAATTTCTTATTTAAATTCAGTTTAGTTAACACATTGTGTATTAGTTTCAGGGGTAGAATTTAGTGATTCATCAGTTGCATATAACACTCAGTGGTCATTACATCAAGTGCCCTCCTTAATGCCCATCACCAAATTACCTTATTCCCCCACCCATTTCCCCTTCAGCAACCCTCTTTTTGTTTCCTATAGTAAAGAGACTCTTATGGTTTGCCTCCCTTTATGTTTTTGTTTTACTTTATTTGTCCTCCCCATCCCTTATATTCATCTGTTTTGTCTCTTAAATTCCACATATGAGTGAAATCATATGGTATTTTCTTTCTCTGACTTACTTATTTTTTAGCATAATATCCTCTAGTTCCATCCATGTCACTGCAAGATTTCATTCTTTCTCATGGCCAAGTAATATTCCATTATAAATATAGTAAGAGAGCTGTTATCTTAAAAATCGGGGAGCTAGATTCCTCACTACACATTATGAGACTTTCAGTATTGTGGCTGAAAGTACTGATGTCATTGTTAGAGAGATCTGGGTTTGAATTCTGACTCTGCTGCTTAGATGTGCAGAATCATTCTTTTGGACTGGCTAGTATCTGAAAACCCTTCAGATGTTTGGAAATGTCCTTCTATATATGAGTCTTCATAGGAGACGAGACTCACCCCCCAGTATGGAAGCCAGATCCCATCTCTCTAACATTCCTTACAGCCTGCTAGTATTTGAGAATTTTTTGCATCTATATTCACCAGGGATATTGACCTCTAGTTTTCTTTTCCTATGTTATCCTTATTTAGCTTTGGGAGAAAGGTAAGTTGGACCTTCGGGAGTATTCTCTCTTATTCAATTTTGGGAAGAGTTTGAGAAGGATTGACATTAATCCTTAAATGTTTGGTAGACTTCACCAGTGAAACCATCCAGTCCTTAGTTTTTCTTTTTTGGAGGTTTCTGATTACTGATTCAATATCTTTACTCATTATAGTCTGTTCAGATTTTCTATTTCTCCATGATTCAGTTTTGTTTAAGATGTAAATATTTTGTAATTAGTCCATTTGCTGTAGGTTGTCCAATCTGTTGGCATATCATCAGGGAAATGTAAATCGAAACCACAATGAGATATATCCTCATACTTGTTAGAATGATTATTATCAAAAAAAAGAAAAGATAACAAATGCTAGTAGGGATGTGGAGAGGGAAATTTGTACACTGTTGGTGTGAATGTAAATTGGCGCAGCCACTGTGGAAACAGTATGGATGTTCCTCAAAAAACTAAAAATAGAAACACCATATGATCCAGCAATTCCACCACTAGGTATGTGCCTGAAGGAAATGATATCACAATCTCAAAGTGATATCTGCACACCTATGTTCATTGCAGCATTAGTTACAACAGCCAAGATAGGGAAACAGCCTAATTGCCCATTACAAATGAATGGATAAAGAATATGTGGTGTGTGTGTGTGTGTGTGTGTGT
>RCUC01147910.1:0-60270 GCA_003697995.1 Taxidea taxus jeffersonii
ATGAATGAACTTGAAAATGATGGGAAGGAGGGATCTGTGGATCTGCCTGCTCTGTTTCATAGCAATGTAGGAGTGTGAATGTGAATACAAGTCCAGTAAACTAATAGTAGGTAAATTTTGAACTTCATGAATTTATCTATGAGGAGACAAGCATTGTCTGTTTCCTTCCCTGCCATATGCTAATATTCTGCGTCCTTCAGTGTTTGACCCTGGCTAAGGTTAAAGATTTTACATTGTGTCCCTCACATGGCTGTGTTAACATGACTTACTGTGTTCACCTGTTACATTTCATTCATTTTTTTCACTCATTCAACCAATATTTATTATGTGTTAACTATCTGCTAAGCACTTTTCTCTATAGTGATAACCAAGCAGGAGAAAAAGGGTCTTGGACTTGTGAAACCTGCATTTGAGATATGATAGAGAGTGAGAGAATAAAAAAAGAAATAAAGTGATTGCAAGTAGTGAAGTGTGTATAGTAGGGTAACATCAGCACCTGGGGAGATGGTATCCTTCTTAGCTTGCAGGATAGGGGAAGGGTTAAACATCTAACCTGAAGACCTGAGCAAAAGGAAGGAGACAGGCACGTACAATATAAAAAGAGAAATTGTTTTATCTTCCTGCCAGTTTTGTAGACAAATGAAAACATACCCTTGTAGTAATGGCAAAAAATTAATTAAAAGGCTGATTTTCGAAAAGGCATGAGGCTCTTCCTGGGGAGAGATGTTGAGGATAATAGGTGCCTTTTACTGGAGACCCCCTCTCCCTGCCCCGCTGGCTTTGCAGATGAGTCATTCCTCTGGTGCTTGTGGGCACAAACAACGGACAGAAGGCCGAGCTGGCTGACAGCTGCCCTGCCTGGCTCCCACAGCCTGAGAAGGAAGCTCAGGGATGGGGAACATAAACACAGCAGGTCACAAGGCAGTTAGCCCTAGGGACCTGGTGCGCATTCCCTGTGGGGCAAATGGGCTGATAACAGCACAGAAGTCTCTCTTAATGAGCCGGACAGAAAGACCCTCCTGCCAACTAATCTGGGCATCTCACACTGATGGAAAAGCAGATGGCAAGGGGTGGGGGGTGGGGGGCAGCATGATGAAGGAGAGAAGGAGGAAGCATGCTGACAGTCACTAATTTCTCCACCTGCCTCTGATGAACGGCACTCTCCCTGGCACCCCCTGAGCTTCCTAATCTCCATGAACATGAAGCTGAAGGCAATAACTCCTTTCTACGTGTATTCATGCCTGACAATACATGTAGAACTAAACCAGACTTCTTAAAGAGATGGGAAAGAAAAAAGAGACAAAGGCAATGTTATATGGGGTCTAAGAGAATGAAGTGTAGAAGATGAGACTTTTTTTTCAGAATTGAATTCACTGTTTTCCTAAAGGAATTACAGAATAACTGTGCAGAAAACATCTAAAGCTAATTGCTGGAAGAATGCTCCGCAGGGAATGAGCTTGCCTTGACGGGGAATGGACTCAATAACCTAATTGTTTTCTCCCATTCATTACCATTTGTAGGTCCCTTGGTGCCGAATTTGGCAAACCGGCCTAGTAAAATAACAAGAAGTTTGCAGACTTCTTGTTGGCTTGATGCAAAATGTTCTTGCCAACATATATTGAGATCAGTACACAAGGACCGCCTTTTCTCATTTATGTAATTTTCATTTATTATGTCCTTTCAGGAGCCATTTAATGGGGACTCTTATGTGCAAAGCGCTGTGCTAGACACTCGGGAGTGTCTAGAGAGGTGTGATATTTGGCTCCTACCTTCAAGGAACTTACAGTCTGGTCAACATTAGGAAATGTACAAATCAATTATCTGGGGCGAGATGTTGGGAAGGACTTCTCTGTCAAAACTGCATGGTGGTGAATGCGGGGGGGATTTGGGGAAGCACACATTTCAGAAGGACACCCTTTCTTCTCTGGAATAACGAATTACTGAGATAACTGAAGTTCTGAGAAATGAGACCATTCATCAGTTCAGAATTTCCTTAAAATTCTCCCTTCTGGTTTTGACAGCTTGAGCAGCAGAGCAGATTTTTCTCATGTACTACTTGTTTATTTTGTATTTTTTTCCCTTCCACATCCTCTCCAACTGAAAAGAAATGTATGGACATCAAATCATAGGCTTATAGTTTGAATCATCTAAAAAATGACTAAAGCTTTTTATTTCCAAATGACTATTCCCTGATATAGATGAGTGGCTATGTCATTTTTTTTTTTTTTTGAGGATAAATAAGGGGGGACAACTCAGTCTGGAAAATCTGTGAAGTCCCAGAACCAGAGGTAGAATGGGGCTGAGTCTGGTAAATATCTAAGTTCCTTTCTTGCTTTGTTTCACTCTGAAGTTTGCAGGATTTGCGTCCAAAGGGAACCGGGGAGCAATGTAGCTGGCCCCCTACTCCCAGTGTTCAGGGGGGGTTACTGCTAAATGCTCCCCACCCTATGCGTCATATGTAGATCCCTGGGAGCTAGCAGGGGCATGGGCAGGCCATGTCTGCAGCCAGAAGATGTCTGCATGCAGGGAGTTTCTGCCCTGGACAGGCCCACACTCACACCCTATACTTCTCAGGCCTTAGCAGAAAGACGTGGAAACCATCAACAGTTTAGAGTCAGTTGCAATGTCATAGCTTGGTTTAAAATACACAAAAAGCAAAAGCTCCAAAAAATACTGACCGTTTTCCCTCTTCCTTTAGTGCTATAATTTGTTTACTGAATTGGCAAAAAGCCCCAATTCAGAGGTTTCACTTTTACATGAAAGCTTTTCTTAGTGCTCTAGCAAATAGCATCTGTAGTCTTGAATCTCACTGCATCATTCGGCCTCCCGAATGCTCTCCTCCCCTGCAGGAGGAAGACCTGGAGGGACGAGGGCAAGGCTCATCACTGGGGTGGCTCTGCAGAAGGCTGAGCGACTTCCTGTCTCCTGTGTTTGGATCTCTGCCCTTGACTTCATGCAAAGGCGCTGGCCATTCCACGAGGAAGCCCCAGTGCTCACTGCACTTGGAAATGCCTTCCTCTGTGTGAGTGGGACTGGTTAATCAATTGATCCTACTAAAGGAAATTCTTCATATCCACGTTGGATGTTTGTATTGGCCTGTTCTCTGCCAAGCCTGCCTGTGGAGGACCATGAGAATGTGCAAGGAAAGCCATTTTATTTGGGTGCTTGAGTTATCCAATTTGGCCTCCTTTCCATAGTTCAGCTTATGAGACCTCAGCAGGAATGTGTTGGTGTGCTTATACAAGAAGGCTCTGTGTATATGAATATTTTTCTACCTGAATATCTTTTTTTTCCTTCTAATAAAACATCACAACTGAGCAGGTACCTCCTGGTATTAAGAATTTGGCATATATTTACAACTCTGATTATTGACCTGACTTCCTTTTGGAAATGGTGAAATTAGAGAAAGTGAGAGTGTGTGTGTGTGGGGGGGGTCTTGTCTGGGCAGCAAACCACGTGAGCACAGACAGTGAGGGCAGGTGCTTACCACCTGGTGTGAAGGAGTCACACTGCACTTTGTTCCTTCTCCGTAAATGGGGAAGGACCCTCGGACATCACGGAATCCAAGGAATCCTACCAGAAAATTTCTCGAACATCACAGAATCCATGGAACACCTACTGGAACATTTCTTGAATGTCAAAGCCCAGTCCTTTTCAGTTCTCTATACTTATGAACCTCCTGCCTTCAAGTGGCTTTCTTCTGCTACAGCAGGAGTCGGAGAACGGCAACCTACAGGCCAACACAGTCTCGATCCACTACTGTTTTTACATGACTTGCAAGTTAATTTAAATGGTTGAAAAAAAATCTACATTATTTCCTGATATATGAAGATTACAGGACATTCAAATTTCAGTCTCCATAAGTAAAGTTTCACTGCAATACAGCCCTTACTAACGTGTTCGTATATTGTCTGTGACTGCTTTTGTACTACAAGGGCAGAATTGTGTCCTCGCTTAAAATATTTACAGTCTGGCTTTCAGAGCCGGAGGACCTAGAATTTCCAATTCTGCTGAAAGTTTTGGCTTCTTGCCAACTCTCCATGGTCATTTACCAGCACAGTTGATCCTTGAGCAACACAGGTTTGGACTGCCCAGGCCTACCCATATGTTGTTCTTTTTCCAGTTAATATGGTATAGTACTATAGAAGTATTTTCTTTTTTATGATTTTCCTTTTTTTAAAAGATTTATCATCATCATTATCATTATTATTATTATTAGAAATGGACAGAGAGAGAGAGAGAGCATAAGCAGGAGGAGTGGCAGGCAAACGGAGAGGGAGAAACAGGCTTCCCGATGAGCAAGGATCCCAATGTGGGACTCGATCCCAGGACCCTGAGATCATAATCTGAGCTAAAGGCAGATGTTTGACTGAGCCACCTAGGCACCCCTGATTTATTTATTTTTAGAAAGAGAGAGAGAGAAAGTGAGAGAGGGCATGCACAAGCTTGGAGAAGGGCAGAGGGAAAGAATCTCAAGGAGACTCAACACTAGACCCTGACCTAGGACTCCATTCCATGACCCTGAGATCATGACTTAAGCCAAAATGCAAGAGTTAAGACGCTCATCCCACCGAGCCACACCATCGCCCTATGATTTTCTTAATACCATTTTCTTTTCTCTAGCTTACTTTTATTGTAAGAACACAGGATATAATACATATAAGATACAAAATATATGTTAATCAGCTGTTTATGTTGTTGGTAAAGTTTCTGGTGAAGAGTAGGCTATTAATAGTAAAATTTGGGGGGAGTCAAAACTTATATGTGGATTTTTGACTATGGGAGGATCAGTAGCCCTAATTACTACATTAAGAGTCAACTATATCTTTTTACAAATATGGCTTCTAATAAATTTAAGAAAAATGTCATTTCCAATGTCTTTCGAATTGTCATTATCTTTATTATGAACCTAGCATAACTTCTACTTCTCAGTAACATGTATGATCACAAGGGTACAGTATGTCTTGTTCTACCCAAAGACTCTGAGGTTTTTAACAAGATGTCTCCCACACTTAGTAATGAAACAATGGTTTGTTTCACAAATAAATTCACAAATATATAGAAGGCAATTCATCAAATACTTCTTCAACAATTTCTGTGGACTCCCTGACAGTCAATGTTGAGTTTCTGTTTGTCTTCCATGTCTGCTGACTGCTGTTTTACATGTTCTTTTTAACTTTGTGCTAAGTTCTGGGTGAGCTCCTCAGTCCTGTCATCCAGTTCGCTAAATTTATCTTTGTCTCTACTGGACCTAGTGAGTAACTTCCCTATTGATTTATCTAACTAGTTAAATGACTATATTTTAAATTTCTAAGAATTTGGTTGCTGTTTTTCAGTGTTATCTATTTTGTTTCATTTCTCCTGTCTTTGAAAAAATAATTTCTTGTTACCTTTTTAGGATTTACTTTATTTGTCTTTTGGAGAACCCCAAGAAACTGAATTTAAAGTCGTTTTCAATATGTTGCATAATTTTTCATTTTACCTTCGGTGAATTCGTCTTTCTTAATGTGTTTTGAATTACTGTTTGTTTACCTGTACTGAATAAGAAGGCGTCCCTGGTCTCAGCCTCTCCCTGTCTCTCTTGTTCTGATCCTAGCACTCTCCTTCTCCACATCCTCCATGCTCATCTTTCTTTCTAAAGCTTTCCAGCTGCTCTCACCTGGACCCATGGATCCTAGTGGAGATTGAGAGATCTGTCCTCTGATGACATTGGGGATTTGGGCTTCCCTGGTGTCTGTTCACAACCCATGTTCTCCCTCTTCCCCAAGCACACAGCTCCTTATAAACTATGAATGACAACATAGTCAGGAGCAGATTTTTTCCCAGCATCCTTTTAAAATCTGAGGAACTGTAACCCAAACCCTTATTTTTTTTTTTACTTTATTTAAGCTTTATTTAAACATATGATGTAACCCCACCACCCTCACCCAACCCCTCTTCCCCCCACCCCCCTCAGTTTGTTTTATGACATTAAGAGTCTCTTTTGGTTTTTCTCCCTCCCGATCCCATCTTCTTTCATTTTTACTTTTCCTACCACCTTAACTCCCACCCCCGTTGCATCTCCACTTCCTCATATGAGGGAGATCATGTGGTAGTTCTCTTTCTCCAGTTGACTTATTTCGCTAAGCATAATACGCTCTAGTTCCATCCATGTCATCGCAAATGGTAAGATTTCATTTCTTTTGATGGCTGCATAGTATTCCATCGTATATATATACCACATCTTCTTTATCCGAATGTTTATAGCAGCAATGTCCACAATAGCCAAGTTATGGAAAGAACCTAGATGTCCATCAACAGATGAATGGATATACACTGTATTTTTAAAGTAAGCTAGAGAAGTGAAAATATTGATAAGAAAATTCTAAGAAAGAGAAAATACATTTATAGTGCTTTATGTATGTTAATTGAAAAAAAAATCCAGGGCCAGGCTGGGACAAGTGCAGGGGCAGTGGTGGGTCCCACCCCAGGATGGCATGGCGATGTTTGGCTGCCAGAGGGTCTTGACTTAGCTTTCAGGGGATTCTGCAAGCAGGGACAGCTATCCTATGTGCCTGGAGGTGACCACCAACAATGGAGGGCTGTCAGCAGCCAAGGCCATATGTGAGTGCACTGGTCTTTGGAGGTGGGAGAGGGGCCAAAGCTGGGAAGGGCTCCCTTATGCCTTTGTGCCATCCCTGCCCTCTGGGCAAGTTCCTCTGTCAGCCTAGCCTCCTGCCCACCTGGTGTTCACCCCAACCACCCCCATCAATACACGGAGCCATCTGCAGCCCTGCTACGTCCTGCCCTCGCCTGGGCCACTCAAGGGACCTCCTGACCCTCAGAGTGCAACAGGCGTGACCCCTGTGCAGATTACCTTTAGTTGGGTGCCTTGGAGACTGGAGAGCAAGCAGTTGTAAAGAAATACCTTTCGGCTTTTGCTGTCAACTCTTAAAAAATCTGTGTATGAGTGGACCTGTCCAGTTCAAACTTATGTTGTCCAGTGTCGACTGTATCTCCATGTGTTTAGGGCAAAGGAAACACCTCAAAGGGAGAATTGCACTCTCCCCTGCAAGTCCCAGGCCCTGGTATTTTGTGGAGTGAGAAAACTCTGTTGCTTTATGCTCTCAGTTCTGCTTCTTATCCAAGTTTTAGCTCTGAGGTACCTGTTGGCTTGCGATCTTATGCTAGGAGTGGTCCTTGCCTTCAGGATGCTTATGCTATATCTGTGGACAATGAATGTCTACAATAAGATGACCTAGTTTCCCTGTGGAGTGTTGCCCCATCCCTTCCATGATGGGGGCACTGATACCCCCAGGTTCCTAGAGAGCTGTTTCATGACTACTCACAGCAATCACTGTCTTTAACTTTAGGAAGCCACCTTGCCCATGTAACACCCATCTCTGGGGACAGCCCACATCCAATTTCTGGCCAGTGATGGGAGTGAGTGGAATACATAGGCTCAGCCACCTTGCCTCAATTCTGGACAGTTGTGAAGGGCCATTCCAGCTCCAAAGCTCTCTAAGGACCCTCTGAGGGCTCCACTGCCACTTCAGCCCTGGTACAGCTTCATCGTCCTGCCTTCTGCCTCCTGGCTCAGTCCTACCTCTCTTACTCCCCTATTGGTAGTTTCTCCAGAGGCCTCTCCAGCAACTTCCTGTACATCAATCTCAATCTGAGTCTTTTCCTGGTGACCTAGCCTAGGACAGCAACCTACATGATAAGGTATATATTTCCAAGTGTCAGATAAAGGCATTATACAATATAGGACTCAGAAAGGGATCCCTTTTGGTCAGGGTAGTAAGGAAAGATATAGAAGACCTAAGACCTGGTCGTGAATGATAAATTTAGAAGGAAGGATGGAGTGACATTTTTGATGCTCGCAGCTTCACATCCTTTTCCTAGTTCCTCACTTATCATTTTTCTATGTGCCTTGAACACTGTTTTTCTTTCTGGCACCATTTTTCTCTCTGATTATATCAGTTCATTGTGGGGAATCTTTAGGCAGAAATTATAATACTTAAAAAGTTATTAAATAATAGCATATAAAGCCAAGGTAATAAATGACAGATCCAAATGGGAAGGCAGAAGGGAAAAAAACCTTTTTTTTTTTTTTTGGCTCCAACAATATGTTAATAAAAAATTGGAAATAGAAAGTTGGATTAAGAGATGGGTGTGGTGGGGAATTCCAAGTCCCACTTGGAGACATGCAGTGGAAGTTTTTAGTCCAGTTTGTGAAGGTGGGGAGAACTCTGAAGGAAATGATCTTGTCATTCATTCTTTTGTTGACTTTGTAGTGTTCCCAGAAAGACTCTTTTGCTCTTTTTAGCAAAAAAGGTTTGAGAAGTACTGGAATGATGACCTCAGTAAGATTTCAGAAAGAATTATGTAGTAGACATGTATTTTTTCTCTCCATTTTTAAGAGTCTGATGCTAGTGAAATGGCCATTCCTGTAGATCAAAATGGTTAGTATTAGCAAGTTTATGTACTCAACCTAAAAGCTTGAATGCTTAGTTGATTTTGAAGTCCCAGCACACTCTTTGTGGCTAATAGGTATCTATATTTAACCTCATTTTGAATTGAAAAGAAAAACCTCAGTTTTACATATCAACTTGCTTTTCATTTGTTCTATCTGGAGCATAAAGTTGTGGGAAATCCTTTAAATATAAATATTTGCTTCCCAAGGTATTTTTTTCCTAAATACCATGTACATTAGCTACATGGTATTTCTACTAGGGTCTTTCTAATTAAGTTGCAAATAAATAATAAAAATATCTTGGGGGCATAAGCTGAAGACTTTGAAATATATAGAAATTGAATTTGCATTCAATTCATTAACTTACCTATAAACGCATACCAATGAAACTTATTGCTGTTTCATTTTCACC
Organism: Taxidea taxus jeffersonii; assembly: GCA_003697995.1. NCBI lineage: Eukaryota > Metazoa > Chordata > Mammalia > Carnivora > Mustelidae > Taxidea > Taxidea taxus. The sequence continues at coordinate 8,868 of RCUC01147910.1, forward strand.
GAAAAGCAAATGACCACAAGGCTCAGAGCTCTCCTTTAAGAATGGCTAGGTTTATGGAATGCCTTATTTCATATGTGGAAATTTCAAAATTAGTTTACACATACTGGCACAATTATGAGAACCATGAATCTTCCACATTTACATGTCACATTTCGAATCCCTTGAAACCTAGAGAATTAGAAATGTTGTCTAAGGCAATAACCTTTGAGTTACTTTCGAAAGTATAACAGATTATTATTCTTATTTTTAGATTTATACCTAAGTTACCTTTATACCTGTGTTTAAATCCCATACCTGGATGAAATCCATAAAGTGATAATAGTTTCTCTTTTTAGCTCTATTTGAGGAAATATATGACAATTAAACAGAATCTATTAAAAAAACCTCAAATTAAAATTTATTGAAAAAAAACTGTTTTCTCCTTGTTTTCTATTTCTTCTGATACAACTCAGATTTTTTCTGCCTTCACCTTCTAATAATTAGAGAAATATAGTATATAAATACACAGTTCGGTTCCCTGTCATTCTGGCCATAAATTGTTCATTTTTTAAATCTGTTATTTGGGTACTTTTGCAAATCATCTTGAAGTTAGCATGTGTATTTTTAATCCTTTTTAATATATGCCCCATTTTCTTATGTTTCTAATTATGAGTGATTATTTATTAGGTGACATATCTTTGGATATTTCATTTTTCTTGTATAAATAAGAATGACTACTCAAAACACATGGGCAACATAATACCCTCAATTATTTCTGCACACACAAAATATTTCCAAAACCAGAAAAACCAGGGATCATTTCTAGAAATGCCATGACTTAATTGGAGCATGGTTATAATTAAGTGTGTGAGTGTGTGTGTGTGTGTGTGTGTGTGTGTGAGAGAGAGAGAGAGAGATGGAGAGAGAGAGAGAGAGGAAGAAAACAAATACATTTTTATCCATTTCTGTTGCTGTTCCTCATGACTGAAGTTTCAACTTTTCTTTCAGTACCATTTCCCTTCAGCCTGAAGAACCTGTGTGTTAGCATTTCTTTAGAGCAGAATTTCTGATGACAGATAATTTTAACTTTTTGTTGTTTGTTTTTTTCACTTGAGAATGTCTGTGTTTTGCCTCTTTTTTTGAAGGATATCTTCACAAGATATAGAATTCTGGGTTCATAGCTCTTTTCTTTCATAACTTCAAAAGGTGTTGTTCTACAGTGTTCTGGTCTTCATGGTTTGTGATGAAAAGTACATGGTAATTCAAATAGTTGTCTCCCTGAATGTAATATGATATTTTTCTCTGGCTGCTTTCAGTTTTTCTTTACCTTGGTTATCATGTATCAGGGAGTGGTTTCCTTGAGTTCATCCTTTTTAGGGTTTGTTAAGCTTATTGAATGTGTAAATTATGTGTGCACAAAATTTGGGGAATTTTTAGCTATTATTCATCTTTTTTTCCATACCAATCTCTTTCTCTTTTCTTTTGTTAACTCTAAGGACACAAATGACACAAATTGTAGGTCTTTAGATGCTCAGGTCCCTGAGGGTCTATTAAGTTTTTTAGTCTTTTGCTCTGTGTTACTTGTGTTGGATAATTTCTATTAATCCTTTTAAGTTTACTGACTCATTCCTTTGTTATCTCTCTTCTACTATTGAGCCCATTGAGGGAATTTTAAATTTCAGAAACTGTATATTTTCAGTTCTAAAATTTTATTCATTTGTTTTCTTGTACTTTCTATTTCTCTGCTAACAACATTGATCTTTCCATTCATTAAAAATTGTTTACCTTTACCTCATGGAATGGGGTTGTAATGGATGTTTTAAAATCATTTTGTAACAATTTCAACATTTGGGTAATTTCAAAGTTGGCTTTATTGTCTTTTCTCTTGAGAATTGGTCAGATTTTCCTGATTTTTGTATGTCAAATAATTTGGGATTATATCCTGGTCACCTTGAAGATTATGTTATGAGACACTGGTTTGTGTTAAAGTTTTTGGGGGAACTGTTGGTGTGTTTTTCTTTGTTTCTGCAGTTAGTCATGTGGGTTTCAAGTCACAGGTTTTGTCTCACTTTCTGTGGGTGGTGGTTCAATGTCAGTTCAGTTCTCAAATTCTTTGCTTTTCTGTTTTGGTCTGCCCTGCCATGTGCACCACACAGGGATCAGACTGGCACTTGAGTAGTTTATTATATCATAGTTCAGTTCTCAAAGGTCTTTTGGGTTCATTCCATACATGTGTAGTTTGGGGTGAGAGCAGACATGTACTGATATATAACAGAATTAGAGGAACCTTTCCCCTTTCTGGTTTTCTTTTTGCCAGTACCTCCCCTTTAATCTTTAGCTCTTGGGATCCCACTCCCTAGTGCCTCTAATCAGAGAGGTGAAACTGGGTGGGGAGGAGGTGGAGACTTTAATTGCCTTGAGGACAGTAACAGCAGTGCATCTTTGCAACTGGGACAGTCTTTGGACCCTGGTGCCTGGTTCCAGCAGGAAGAAAGGAGACCTATTCTCAAAGAATTATGTTTGGTGTTCTTATATGTCTGGGGCTGTGTGAAAGGTTGATGCAAGACACTTGACTTGTTTCACCTAATTCAGACCTCACTCAAGGCAGAGAAGAGCAAGCATTTCTCGAAACCTTATAAAGCAAATGAACAATTCACAGCTGTTTGTTTCAGAAGGTTCCAGAAAGAGAGTTTCTTTGGGAAATTATGGCATCCCAAAGTGCCCCTGTCTGCTGGGGAATATAGAAAGTCATATGCATGCCTAAGGCAGGATGTATACTCTAAAAAAGCCTGAGAAGACTCCAAGTTTTCAATTCTGTAAGATCTCTAGTCTCAGTGCAAGCAGAAAGTATATCCTAAGAAAGAGCTGTAAACAGGCTGCTCTCTCTCTTTCACACACACACACACACACACACGCGCACACACACACACACACACATAATCCTTGTTATTCGGAAACATTTCTATGTAAACACTAGTGAAAGACAACACAAAGGAATGGACCACACATGGAAAAAGATGAAGATTTCATTAAAAAAAGAAAGTTTAGAAAACTAACATACAGGGGTACCTGAGTGGCTCAGTCAGTTAAGCATCTGCCTTTGGTTCAGTTCATGATCTTAGGGTCCTGGGATTGAGCCCTGCTTCAGGCTCACTGGGGAGCCTGATTCTTCCTCTCCCTCTGCTCCTCCTCCCCACTCTGCTTGTGCTATCTGTCTCTCAAGTAAATAAACAAGTAAATAAAAATCTTAAGGAAAAAAGAAAAGTAACATACAGCTATAGCCTACAGTAATCAACAAAAACAAAATCTGAGGCAGAAGAATCTGATTTCCAGAATTGTCAGATGGTAGTATTAAAAATGTCTTGTTTTCAACATAAAGCTATGCAACATACAAAGAAACAAGAAAACATGACCTATTCACAATGAAAATCAACAGGAATTTTCCCTGAGGAAGCAAGCATTGAACTTACTAGACAAAGACTTTATGTTGTCTGTGTTGAGTATCTCAAGGAGCTAAAGGAAGCCATGAGAAAAGAGCTAAAGGAAATGAAAATAACTTCTAATCAAATAGAAAAAATCAATAAAGAGATGGAAATTGTAAAAGGTAACCAAACAGAAATTCTGGAACTGAAGAGTATAATAGCTGAAATGAAAAGCTCATGAGAGGGTTCAAATTATAGTTCTGAGCAGGCAGAATAAAGAAATCAATGAAGTTGAAGAAAGGTCATTTGAAATTATACAGCCTGAGATCAGAGAGAGGAAAAAAAAAAAAGATAAATGAACACAGTCTAAGAGAATTCTGGGACATTTTCAAGCATATCAACACATGCATAATGGGAGTCCCAGAAACAGGAGAGAATGAAAGGGCCAGAAAGATTATTTGAAGAAATAGTGAGCAAAAACTTGAGAAGTTTGAAAAAACACATGAAACTACACACTTGAAAATCTCAATAACTTTCAAGAGGATAAGACTGAATCACATCATAATCAAATTGTCAAAACTAAGGGCAAAGAGAAAATTCTGAAAACAGCAAGAAAGAAGTGTTTCACCACTATCAAGGGAACTTCAGTAAGATTAAGGGCAGATTCTCCTGAGAAACCATGGAAACCAGGAAGGTTATACTTTTAAAGTACTGAAAGAAAAACAAAAAGAAAAATAAATTTGTTAACCAAGAATCTTATATCATGCAAATTAAATTTTTTAGAAAGAAAGGAGAAGAAGAAAATCCCAGATAAAGAAAAAGTAATTTGTCACTCATAGGTTTGTCCTAGAAGAAATTCTGAAGGGAATACTTCAGGCTGAGATGAAAAGTGAAAAAAAAACAGATAATAACTCAAAGACATTCAAAGACATGAAGAACTCCAACAAAGGTACTGTATAAGTAAATATAAAACACGGTATTGCTGCATCTTTGGTTCATTACTTCTCTTTTAATTTCCTGTATTATTTAAAAGACAGATGCATAAAGCAGTAATCATAGATCTATACTAATAGGTACACAATGTATAAAAATGTAAATTGTGACAACAACAACATAAAAAAGGGGTGAAGCCATATAGAAGCAGAGATTTTGTATGATATTAAAGCTAAGTTCAAGCTAGATTGTTATAAATTTAGGATATCAACTGTAAAATCTCTGGTAACAAGTAGGAAAATGTCTAAAATATATATACAAAAGAAAATGTGCAGGAAGTCAAAATGATACCCTACAAAAATTAATTAAATACAGAAGAATGAAGTAATAGAGGAAGTGAGGAAGAAAAAGGGTATAGATATACAGAAAAAAAAAATAGCAAAATGACAGAAATGTGTCCTTAGTAATGATTTTTAAAAAATTTTTTTTTAATTTGACAGACAGAGATCACAAGCAGACAGAGAGACAGGCAGAGAGAGAAGGGGAAGCAGGCTCCCTGCTGAGCAGAGAGCCCGATGCGGGGCTCGATCCCAGCACCCTGGGATCATGACCTGAGCTGAATGCAGAGGCTTAACCCACTGAGCCACCCAGGCGTCCCCTTAGTAATGATTTTTATATAAATGGATTAAACTCTCCAATGAAAGGCAAAGATGGTGAAATGGATGATAAAACATGATTCAGTTGTATGCTGTCTTCAGGAAACTAACTTAAAATTCAAAGACAAAGTTGGTTGAAAGTGAAAGGGTGGAAAAGGAAATACTATGCAAATTATAACCAAAAAGTGCAGAGGTCATTACATTAATATTATACAAAATACACTCTAAGTCAAAAGCTGTTACAGGGGCATCTGCGTGGCTCAGTGGGTTAAGCCTCTGCCTTCGGCTCAGGTCATGATCTCGGGGTCCTGGGATTGAGCCCCACATCGGGTTCTCTGCTCAGCAGGGAGCCTGTTTCCCTCTCTCTCTGCATGCCTCTCTGCCTACTTGTGATCTCTGTCTGTCAAATAAATAAATAAAATCTTTAAAGAAAACTGTTACAAAGAAGGCATTATATATCAATAAAAGGTCAATTTATCAAGAATATACAACAATGATAAACATGAACTTACTAAACAACAGAGTTCCCAGATATGGGAATCAAACTTTGGCAGTCTTGAATAAGGAATAAGGATAAAGAGACAATTCTATAGTAAGAATTGGATATTTCAAAAGTCCACTTTCAATACTGGAAAGAACATCTATATAGAATATCAATCAGGAAAAAGAGGACTTGAAAATACTATAACCCAACAAGACTGTATGTGTGTGCGTGTGTGTGTGTGTGTATACACACATATGAGATATATATATATATACACATATGAGATGTATGTATCTCTTACTGCACTGAACAGTAAGAGAATGCATATTCTTCTCAAGTTTACATTAAATATGTTCCAGAAGAGACCATATGTGGAGCCGTGAAAGAATACTCAAGAAGTTTTAAAAGATTGAATCATATAAATTAGTTTTCAAATTACAATGGAATAAAGCCAGAAATTAATATCAGGAGGAAAAGTGAAAAATTTGCAGATACCTAGAAATTAAACAATGCATTCTTAGACACCAGTGGGTCAAAGAGGCAATTACAAGGAAAATTAGAGAATACTTGGAGACAAATGAAAATAGAAATGCAATATACCAAAACTTATTGGATGCAATAAATTGAGAGAGAATTTGTTGACAAAAATCAATGAAACTAAAAGTTGGTTCTTTGAAGAGATCAACAGAATTGACAGACCTTTAGCTAAATTAACAAATCTAAAGTGAGAACAGATGCAAATGATAAGACCAGAAATGAAAGTGGAGACAATACTACCAACTGTATAGAAATAAAATAATCATATCTGAGTACTATGAACAAGGACATGCCAACATATTAGATAACCTAATTGAAATGGTGAAATTTCTAGAAACATACAAATTACCAAAATTGACACAAAAGGAAATAGAAAATATAAACAGACCTATAAAAGTAAAGAATTGAATCAGTAATCAGAAACCTCTCAACACAGAAAAGTCTTGTACCAGATAGCTTCACTGGTAAATTCTACCAAAAATTTAAAGAAAAATTAACACCAGTGCTTTTCAAACTTTTTCAAAGTGTAACATTGAATAAGAGGGAACACTTCCTAACTTATTCTGTGACACCAGGAACAAAGCCAGAGACAACACAAGGAAAAAAAAAAACAAAAACAAAAACAGAAAAATTGCATCCAATACCCCTTACGAATATAGATGTAAAAGCCTTCAGTGAAATGCTCTTGAACTGAATCCAACAGCACTTTAAAAGGATTATACATTGTGACCAAGTGGAATTTATTTTATCCTGAAAGAGTGGTTCAACATAAGAAAATCAATGTAATGCACCATATGAATAGGACAAAAGGGGAAATAAAAACATAATCATCTCAACTGACCCAGATTTGGACATTAAAGAAGTGATTACATTAAAATGAAGCCATTAGAGTGAGTCCTAATTCAGTCTGTCTGGTGTTATAAAAAGGAGACAGTTGGACACACAGATTCCAGGGATGCATGTGCATAGAGAACAGACCATGTGAGGACACAGCACGAAGGCAGACACCTGAAGGCAGCAAGTGAAACAGAGAGGCCTCAGAAGAAACCAGAAATTGCTGACATCTTGAACTTGGATGTTTTGTCTTCAGAACTGTGAGAAAATAAATTTCTGTTGCTTGGCTCATCCAGTTGTGGTACTCTGTTCTGGCAGCCCTAGCAAATAAATACATCTACTTTTATAGTTGCTAGTCAACACTGTGCAGCAAGTTCTGGTCAGAGAAGTGAGGTGAAAAAAAAAGGTCAAAGACTACCAAATTGGAGAAGCAAAAGTAAGACTATCCTTATTCAAAGATGGCATGTTCTGATATATAGAAAATTTCAAAGAATCCATAAAAGTACTACCAGAGCTAATAAAGAAATTCAGCAAAGTTGCAGGGTGTAAGATCAACACACAAAAATTGGTTACATTTCTGTACACGGAAAATGAAGAAATTAATTAACTTCTTAATTTCTGTAGAAGAAATTAAGAAAGTGATTCCATTTACTTTAGCAAAGCAAATAATAAAATATCTAGGAATAAGTTTAACCAATGAGGTGAAAGACTTCTGCACTGAAAATGTTAAACATGCTGACAAAAATTAAAGAGGACTTAAACAAATAGAAAATCCTATGCTTATAGGTTATAAAATTTAATATCCTTAAGATCTCATTACTACCCAAAACAAACCATAGATGAAGTGCAATCCCTGTCAAAATTCCAATGGCCTTTTTTTTTTTCTTTTGAAATAAAAAAGGTAATCCTTAAACTCATATGGAATTGCAAGGGGTCCCAAATAGCCAAAACAGTATTGAAAAAGAACAAAGTTTCAGCACTCACACTTCTGTCTCCTGATTTTAATACTTACTGCAAAGCTATGGTAATGAAAATACGGTATTTCTATAAGGATAGAAAGGTAGACCAACAAGATAGAATTGAATGTTCTCCAAAGAAGATATGCAAATGAAGCACATGAACAGATGCTCAACATCATTAGTCATTAGGAAAATGGAAATCAAAACCACAACGGGATGCCACTTGACAGCCACTAGAATGACTATTAATATAAAAAGCAATTTTAAAAAATCAGAAAATAACAAATTCTGGCAGGGATATGGAGAAAGTGGCACTCTTGTACGTGGTTTGTAGGGATGTAAAATGCTGTACCTGCTCTGGAAGATAGTTTGGCTGCTTTCCAGAAAGCTAAAGATGTAATTACCATATGATCCTAGTATGTACAATTCTTACCTATGTACATAAAATAAGTGGGAAAAGTATTCTAACAAATACCTATACGTACGTGTCCATACCAGCCGTATTCACAGTAGTCAAAAGGTAGGTACAACCCAAATTTCCATCAACAGATAAATAAACGAATGAATGTTCATACGTACAATGGAATAATTTTAAGCCATAAAGCAATGAAGTACCAACATGCATTACAACATGGCTGAACCTTGAAAACATCATGCTAAGGGAAAAGAAGCCAGGTACAAAAGGCCACATAATGTGTGATGATATTTATGGGAAATACCCAGAGACAGAAAGCTGACTTGTGGCTTTCAGCAGGGAGGAGAAGCAAGAATGTTGAAAGACTAACTGCTTAGTGGGTGATATTGGAGTGATGAAAACGTTTTGTCAAGTAGATAGAGAAAATGGTTGCACAACATTGGGAATATACTAAATGCCATTGAATTTTTATATGTATTTGTGTGTGTGTGTATAAAATACATATTTGAATTATATACATACGTAAATATATATAAAATCAGGAAATTGGGACGCCTGGGTTGCTCAGTTGGTTAAGCAGCTGCCTTCGGCTCAGGTCATGATCCCAGTGTCCTGGGATCGAGTCCCGCATCGGGCTCCTTGCTCGGCAGTGAGCCTGCTTCTCCCTCTGCCTCTGCCTGCCTCTCTGTCTGCCTGTGCTCGCTCCTGTCTCTGTCTGACAAATAAATAAATAAAATCTTTAAAAAAAAATCAGGAAATGTTACTGTAAAGGAATATTTGACAAGTAAAACCCAACTGTTCATATCACATAATTATACTATATTTAATCCTTAGTTGTTCCTAATGAATGCAATAAAAACTACAGTAGGATTGAGAAGAAATCAGAAGACTAATTCCCTTGCCTTCTGCTTATATTTGTTTTAAACCTCCATTGCCCTAAAAGCTAATAAAATTCAGCTTCCTTAAACTATGTTTTTAAGTAACTGACTATATGCCAAAACTATATTCTGTCAAAGTTAGAAAAATGGAAAGAAAAGGCATTTTAGAATGAAATGCACATTTTAGGTATATATATTTTATATATATTTTAGGTATATATAATTTATGTTTATGACATTTTAAGCCTTTAAGCTTCTTTTTTTTTTTTTTTTTTGGCAGTTCCATGTTTTCCCTGAGGGCATTTTATGGGCTCTTCTTCCTTAGGTCCACGTGAGCAGCACTCACAGAGGCTCTAGAGTCAACATTAGAAACGCAGAAGCAAATATCCTGAGCTCAGAGCCTCGGGGGAGCCAATGCTCCAGCTGCATGGCAGCAGATCAGGGGCTGGTAACTCAGTGGCTGAAAAGAGTGGGCTAGGAGATGGGTGGTTTCCCATGACCTTGCTTTGCCTGAAAGACATATTGCACAGGATTTAATGGAATCTTCTCCTGGGCTACTAAGAAATCCCTCTTTCCAGTATGGGCTTGTTGAATGTAGATCTGAAAGATAATCAATTTATGGTATCTCGATATTTTCATTTAATGCCTCAATTTTCTTTTTTGACATCAGAGTAGTCATCAAGTCATTACACCGTGGCAAACAGTTTTCTTAACCTCTTAAGAAGGATTTTAGGCTAAAATGAGATAATGTAACTTTTGGTTAGATCTTAAAGATCACTATGTGCATTTGCACATGTATACTGAAATATAAAATTATATATGCCAATATTACATGTATGTATTTAGCTTATCATTCTGTAAATGCAAAATTTATATGTACCATGTATACCACATATCTATCATGTACATATTTGCCAAATAAAATAAATTTTATTATGTATAAAGTATTACAGTTTCAAAGGCCTGGCAGCCTCTCTAATCAGAGTTGCATGGCCAGAGGCAGACCAAGGACCAGAATATAGGTCACCCTGTCCAACACCCACCTAGTACTCTTCAGAGAAGTGTTGCAACAGTTTACTCATCAATTCACAAGAATAGTTTTATTTAAGGATTGTTCAGAGTGTCTCTCATATTGTTGATTTATTCTTGCTTGTTTGTCCCCCATTCTCATTCCTATTTCCTGCCTCCCCATGTGAAACTATACAAATGTGTTTTGTATATATATTAAATATACATAAACACATTGGTGTTAAACATATATGTTGGTTTTCCAGGTCTGTGTTCTTAATTTATCTGAATGATCTTGTGGTCTGTGTCCCATTTTTTTCCTTATCATTTCTTTTTTTTTTTTTTAAGATTTTATTTATTTATTTGTCAGAGAGAGCGAGCACAGGCAGACAGAGTGGCAGGCAGAGGCAGAGGGAGAAGCAGGTTTCCCACTGAGCAAGGAGCCTTATGTGGGATTCGATCCCAGGACACTGGGATCATGACCTGAGCCGAAGGCAGTCGCTTAACCAACTGAGCCACCCAGGCGTCCCTTTCCTTATCATTTCTTAGCCCACTTTTTTTTTTTTTTTTTTTTTTTTAGGATCCACATATGTTCTGCTTTCATGTACCTAATGTATTATAAGATGCTTGTTCACCTCATTTTTATATATTCATCTCTTTCGTGGTGGAAAATCAGAATGTCTCTAATTCTCTGCTAGTACAGACAAGGATATAAAGAATATCATGACTCAAGTCCCCATGTAGACCTGCTGCAAAAATTTCTCTGGAGTTTATAATTCAGAGGGTGATCGCCAAGTCACAGACTTAGGCATACTTAACTACTGACCTCTAGAAGGACTACCAGTTTCACACGACTAGCAAAACATTGGTTCCCCTTACAAAAAACTCAATATTTTTAATCTTTATCATTTAATATGATGGCTATAAAATGTTAACCCATTTGTGTCTTAACTATAATGTCTCTATTAAATGTCTCTATGCTTTTTGTTCCTCTGTATAAATATATTGCCCTCTCAAGTTTTCTCTTTTAAGATGCTTATTTAGATGTACTGCTTCTATTCTGTAGGTTGACCATTCTTCTTGTTGATATGCAAGCATTCTTTATATATTTGAGGTATAAATTTTATGTAAACCCATCTCTAATCTTAGATTTCCCAGTTAATCATCTATTAGTGAATTTTATTTATAGTGGCATTTGTTGGATTTTCAATTTTAATGTGGTCAAATTCATCTATTTTTTGGCCTTGTAACTTACATTTTGGGTGTTATTTTAGATGCAATCCCCGTGGAAAAGGCACAAAGTTATTCTTTCATGTTTTCATCTATTGACTTTAGAATTTTATCTTTCACATTTAGGTCTTTATTCACCTGAAGATCACTTTTGTGGCAGGGGTCTAGCATTATGATTATGATTATTTTATTGAAGCCAGTTTTTCATATTCTAGCCTGTTCTGCTCCTCTTGACTTGTGGGGTCAACTTTGATGTTTATCAAATTCATGTAAGCACATTAGGTTTTTCCCTGAACTCTATGCGATATTCCATTTGACTTTTTTCCCTTTCTGTAAGAAATCTAAGTTCTGTTTGTTCTATTTTAACTTATGGATTTATAGCATATCTTGATTGTCTATTAGGACAAACACTCCTCACCCATTTTTTAAATTTTACTTCTCAAAATTTCAAAGTTGGTCTGGCAGTTCCTAGGGTTTTTTTTTTTTCAGATATATTTTTAAATAAATGTGTTGAATTCCTTAAAAATTCTTTTCTTATATATTTTGAAGTATGCTTGTTGGTGACCTGAAAGTTTCTCCTGGCACTTTATTTGAAGTTGCATTGAATTTGTAGACTAAATTTGGGAAAACTGAATTTTTTTTTCATATTAAGTTATCTCATTCATGAATGTGGTATATCTCTTCATTTATTCAGGTCTTCTACTTTGTTTTTCTGTTGGATTTTACAGTTTTGTCCATAAAGGTCTTGTGTATTTTTTGTTAAGGTTTATTCTTGGGTATTTTTTTTTCAGTCCAGGTTCAACCTGTAGGATATATTTATATGTATATAATTTATCACAAGGAATTGGTTTGCACTACTGATTATATGAACTGCCTAAGCAAGTCCAAAATCCATAGGGTAGGCTTTCAGGAGGGAAGAAGTATGGTCATGGGCAAGTTGAAATTCATGGGCACAGTCTGAAACTACTATGCTCTGGTGACAGAGTTTCCTTTCTCTCTCCCTTCCCCCCCACCCTCTCTCTCTCTCTCCCTTTCTCTATTCAGACCTATTTTCAAGACTTCTAACTGATTGAATCAGACCAGCCCAAATTGTCAAGGATACTATCAGTACTTAAAGTCAGTTGATTATGGACTTCAATCACACCTCTAAATTCATGGCAACCTCTAGATTAGTGTTTTGCTTTTGTTTATAATTTTTTAAATTTTTATATAAACATATAATGTAGCCCCACCACCCTCCCCCAACCCCCCTCCCCCTAGCCCCCCTCCCCCCAACCCCCCTCAGTTTGTTTTATTTTTTATTTTTTTAAAGATTATTTATTTATTTATTTGACAGACAGAGATCACAAGTAGGCAGAGAGAGAGGGGGAAGCAGGCTCCCCGCTGAGCAGAGAGCCAGACGAGGGACTTGATCCCAGGACTCCGGGATCACGACCTGAGCCGAAAGCAGAGGCTTTAACCCACTGAGCCATCCAGGTGCCCCCTCAGTTTGTTTTATGAAATTAAGAGTCTCTTTTGGTTTGTCTCCCTCCCGATCCCATCTTGTTTCATTTATTCTTTTCCTACTAGATTAGTGTTTTGATTAAATAACTGGGGACCACTGCCCAGCCAAACTGACACATTGGCAAAACGCTTTACAGTACAGTTATGTTTGTTAAGCTGTATCTTGTTTTCTGTGTGATTATTGCTAATCAACGTGGAGGAGCTATATTGATTTTTGTAAGATGATATTGTGTCTAAATAACTTTCTGAATTGTGTTTGTTCTGTCGGTTGGTCTGTGGCTTCACTTTCACATTCTGTGTTGGTGATACTATCATCTGCAAATAGTTTAAGGGGATGTTATCTGCAAACAGTATTGTAGTTATTACAGTTCTTGATTCTTTTTCTTATCTGATAACTTTGGCCAGTGCACCCACTGATATGTTAAGTGATGGCAAGGATAGCAAGTGTCCTTGGTCGTTCTCTGACAGTAATGTATATCTAAAGTTCCACCACAAACAGGATGCTTGCTTTAGTTATGGTATTTAATCCTTCTCATTTTAAGGATATTTCCTTCGTTTCCTAGTTTATTGAGTGTTACCTTCTTTTATCATAAATAAAATTTGTATTTTATTAAATGCTTCTTCTACATCCATTTAGAAAATTATGATATCAGCCCACTGGTGTGCAACATACACGTTTACATTTACTAACGTCAAATCACATTTGTTTCTCTGCAGTAAATAAACCCCAGTTACTTTGGGGATGGGGGGCAGGTAGTAAATGACACAAAATGTTTCACTAGTTTCAGGTATATGACATGGTGATTCACCTTTTCTGTATGTTATGTATGCTCACCACAAGTGTAGCTACCATTCATCTGTCACCATACAATGCTATTACAATATCATTAATTATATTCCCAATGCTATACCTTTTATTCCCATGACTTATTTGTTCCATAACTAGAAGCTTATGTCTCTCACCCCCTTTCACCCATTTTGCCCATCTCTCCATCCTTTTCCCCCCTGGTACCCACTGGTTTATTCTCTTTATTTATAGGTCTGATTCTGCTCTTTTCAATCTAGCTTATTATGATGAGTTATATTCTTACTATGCTAGTTCAGTTGGTTAGCAAATATCTTTTTTGATAACGTATGTCTCTGTTCATAAGCAAAACAGGCTTATAACTTCTCTTTTCATTTTAGCCTTATTTTACTTTAAGCTTCAAGTTACTCTAAGTTTGTAAAATATTTTAGGAAATGTCTCTTCTTTTCCTACTCTCTGCAACTACTTTTATAAGATAGAGGTTGTTTGTTCCTTCAACTTTGGCAGAACTCTTATACAATTTTCTGGGCCAGGGGCTGTTTGTGGGTCCATTTTGTGGTAATTTGTCATCTAATAAGTAGGAAAACATTTTTCTTTCACATTGAATTTTTAATCAATATTTATTTATTTATGTGTTTATTTTAGAGAGAGAGAAGGAGAGAGAGTGCGTGCATGAGCTGGGGGGAGGGGCAGTGGGAGACTCAGACTCCCCACACTGAGCAGGGAACCCCATGTGGGACTCAATCCCAGGACCCTGGAATCATGACCTGAGCCAAAGGCAGACACTTAACTGACTGAGCCACCTAGGTGCCTGAATTTTTAATCAATATTAGTTGTATAATTTTATAAAGAGAATAAGATAGCTTTAGCTTTGGACTAATAATTGAGTATTCTTACACTTGATACACTTCTAAGTGTGTCTTATAATAGATGAGGCAGAAAGGGGGTCCAGATGGAATGCTCCAGATGTCAGATTAAGTCTGTTGCCCTTGAAACTCCCTCACTTTTCCATGCTTCTTCCCTTCTAGGACATACGGGCCGGTTATTAAAGTCTCTGTGCTTCACCAGTCTTTCCTTTCTGTTGCTGCATATCATCTTCCACATCACGTTGGCTAGCCTGGAAGCTCAAAACCGTATTGGACCTGGTTACAACTGTGAGTGTTACAGTGATTTTTTCCCTTCATATTGTGGATGAAGGAAGCTATGTATCATAATGCTCATAACAATCTACATAACAATTACATGGTAGAATTCATGATCATTTCTGGTCATTCCGCGATCCTGTACTACAAATGCAGAAAAAGCAGCTGTCATGGCAAGTTGGGTAATACAAGCAACTTAATGAAAGAATTTTCAACAAAAATTAGATATGAGACAAGACATTATTATTTATAGGCAAGACATTATTATTGGGCTTAGTCTAAAAAAAAAAAATCAAGATTTATATTAGTCCCTGGAGCATACAGTACAGCTAGTGAGGCAAGATATGTACAGTTTCTAACATGAGTAATATGAGTACAAAAATTGGATAACATTATATGACTGACTTCAATCCTATTCTACAGCATAATGGAAGTTTTCATGTGCCTTTATGGGAAAAAAAAATACAATGACAATGTGGTCTCTTTTTTATTTATTTATGTGTTTATTTGTTTAAGATTTCATTTATTTATTTGACAGAGAGAGCGAGATCACAAGCAGGCAGAGAGGCAGGCAGAGAGAGGGGGGAAGCAGGCTCCCTGCTGAACAGAGAGCCTGGTGTGGGGCTCGATCCCAGGATCCTGGGATCATGACCCGAGCCAAAGGCAGAGGCTTAACCCACTGAGCCAGCCAGGCGCCCCAATGTAGTTTCTTTTTGAATTGAGAGTTTTTTACTGCTACTCATACAGAAATAATATGTCTCATATGCATCATATTTTGAAGTTATGATCTGAAAATGTCAACATCTATATACTTTATCTAGGTAGCATCATGTTTCCAAAATTAACCTGGATAAATTCACCTTCAGTTTTTCTAGGATGTGTGATTGTCATTTGAAAAAAGAAGAAGCATTTCAAATGGATGGAATACAACCCTCAGGTTTTAAGTTAAATCTAAAGAAACCCTGACATATTTGAAATGGATTATAATAAGTTTTAAATTGTCAGCTTTTCTTTGAATAAACCGATTTGTGAGGTTTAAATTTCCTGATCTTTCATAAAGGCAAGCACAAGTAATAGGAAGTAAACCTACACTTCCCTGCAAAATAAAAATGATTAAAATTCTTCATGGATCAAAGACTATTAACATAAATCTCTCTAGTGAGAGATCCTTTTGTAAAATCCATATTTGTAAATTATTCAGTATCCTTCAGCATATAACTTTTAGAAAGCTACCTTTTACAGACCTAAAGTTAGTATTCATTTTGGCCATTTTACTGAGTTCAGAATCCATTGGATAATAATGTGTATCAAAATGGTTTTGCTGTAAAATCCACGATTTAAGATATAGTTCTTGTTTTTAAGTTGGTGTATAATTCATATACTATAAAATTCACCTATGTAAGGAATACAAATGAGTGGCTTTTAGAGTGTGGAACGATTGCCACTCTCTGATTCCAGAACACTTCCATTGGTCCCCTGCCCACTGAAGAGTAATTCTCCATTCCCTATCCACCCAACCTGAGGCAAATACTAACTTACTTTCTGCCTCTGTTAGATTTACCTGCTCTGGACATTTCATCGAAACAGAATTATACAATATGTAACCTTCTGTGTCTGGCTTCCTTCACTGAGCATGATGTTCTCAAGTTTCATCCATGTTGTAGTGTGCTTCAGGATTCCATTCCTTTTCATGGCTGCATAATATTCCATCGTTAACATGTGGCTTTACTCTTTGGTGAAAGTCACTTCATTATTCAAAATTTGATAAAAAAGTGTTTATATAATAAACACTTAAGTTATTTTTAATGATTAAAAAACATTTATTACATTTGACTGGGTTCAGATCATTTTAGACTTAGTAGAAATATTACAGCAGTATTTCCTTGTGCTTCTCAATCTCAAATCCTTTGGATACTTCTTAAGAAAACCTTCCTAGGATCATAAGGAAAGATTTTTTTTAACCAAAAATGTCTGAATAAAAGGCTATTTCATGGATAATGATTTCTTTATCACTGGAAGTATTTAGTCACAGATATAGTGCAACTCATTCAGTTTTTTAAAATTTGAGTTTATAAACATATATCTTGCCTGTGTCTACAAATGAATTTAGATGCTGAGTGATATTGTGGAAACAACTATACTGGAGGGTGTCTAGATTAAGTGCAGTTCGTCATTTCTTCTGATCCAGAGTCTAAGTGTTTCTAATTTTTATTCAAAATGATGATTTTTGGGGTACCTGGGGGATGAGTTGGAAGAGCATGTGATCTTGGGCTTGGGAGTTCAAGCCCCGAGTAGTAGAAATGACTTTAATAAATAAAACTTTAAAAAGGATGATTTTCCACAGTTCTATAAAAATCAAAATAAAAATGTAATTGAAACGTTAAAACAACATTCCCCTTTCCACATTTATAGATATATTTACTCTATGTATGGCCTCCCCTATAAGATGCAAACAGGAAGATATACAGACTTACACACACACACACACACACACACACACACACACACACAGAAGTTTGTTTTCACTTGTCTCCTTCCCAGGCAAGGATCCAGATTACCTGGACCCTTTGGATGGGTCCTATGCTAATGCCATGAAGAAGTTTGTACTTTTCAGTGGCAAAGATATGGAGGCCATCTTGAGTGTAGTCAGAGTTGGCCTCTTGACATAAACTTTCCTTATGACTCAATCTTGGGGAATAAGCTCTGCCTTTCCTAACTTCATATCCAAAGTATTTGGGTTCTCAGATACCCAGATATTTCCATGTCTCTCTCTGAGGTATCTTTATTCATTCACAGTTATGGTCTACCATCAGTGAAGAATGATCTCACATACTGTCCTCCCTTCCTTTTTTTTGATGTCCCTATATAAAAGCTCTTTTCTGATCCACAGAGGGCCAATATAACAGAAGTCATAATAGTAAACTTTATTTCTACCAAGTTAAGATCTGAGCAAAATTTATTCCTACCAAAGTTAATATTCCAATTTGCAGTTATAATATTGTTGATGAGGTCACCAACAGAGAAGGGATGTGCTAAAGACTGAGTTCGAAAAAGGAGTTTGAACTCTTTACTTTCTGTCATAGGCACCTTGAAAGTGAGTTTACAGAAATCGTAATTTTTTTCTGAAAAACGAATGATACCTGTAACAGCATTGGCTCATCGGGTGTTACCAATTTTTTTGGTCCAGTTTCAAGTGTAGCGTTTAAAAGTAATACATTCTTGAAAAGGGATAAAAGGGAAGGGCAAACAAACTTCAGAGCTTTGTAAAACTAGGTTAGTCCAAGATTGACACAGAACAGGTTTTCAGCCTCAAGCATTTTTTTAATGATCAAGTTATATAAACTCCAGAAAATACTGTGAGAGTGGGTAATGGAAACACTGACTTTTAATTTAGAGTTGACTTCATTTCACTAATGTTATTGTTCCTTGAGCATTTGAAGTTTCGATTACACCATCAGAGTTGTAAACACAAACTCAGCTAGTTTGATATCCTTCATTTGAAGGGTAGCCTTTTTGGCATCTGTGGACACAAAGCAGCAAAATTTCAAACAAAAAGACAAAGAAAGTGTCTTCGCCAGCAGGGCTGTGCAGTTTAAATGCTTTCTCTCTGTTTAATACATTGGTAAATTAAAACGTAATAACCCACACAGGTCGGATTTCCCAGTCATTGAAGTCACGTTCAAATTCAAGACCACTGAGTGCCCCGTTATGTGTGTTTAATTTTGTTTTCCTACCTACTCCTCTCCCCATTTTAAACTCAAATACCTTCACCCTCATTATAGCAAAAGCTCCCAAGATCCCTCAGGAATCTAAGACACATGTCTGGGGGACAACAGTAGCATTTATAAATATTGAGTCATTGAAAGTTCTTGTTCCCCTAGAGCCCTGTGAATATTAACTGGCAGTGGTAAAGAGTTTTTCAAACCAGCCTATTTCATTTCTGACTAGCTGGCAGGTTTGTTAAAGGTGCCATTGTGCAGACCTGAAACTTTATTCCCCAGCCCCCCTCTTTCTCTCTCTTCATTTCCAAAACGGTGCTTATAGGTAAGTGAGGAAATCTGTGGGGCAGGGGGTAGGTACCTCTGTAAATTTTCCTCAAACATGTGTTGTGCCGCTTACTAAAATATTTTCATTCCCTCAAAACTATACTATTTAAATAAATGTAAACCCGGTTTCAATTATGTCACTACAGATGCCACAGAAGTGGTTTGTTGGACTCACTGGTGGTTGTGCGGCAGTTTTCGTGAAATTTCAAGGCTGCTCTGGATTCCTGTGCTGTGTTAAAGCAGGTTGCTGATTGCAAGAAACTCTTGAGTTCTAATTTTATTTTATTTTAAGATTTTATTTATTTATTTGACAGAGATCACACAAGTAGGCAGAGAGGCAGGCAGAGAGGGGAGGGGAGAAGCAGGCTCCCCACTGAGCAGAGAGCCCGATATGGGACTCGATCCCAGGAGACTGGGATCATGACCCGAGCGGAAGTCAGCGGCTTAACCCACTGAGACACCCAGGCGTCCCAAAACTTTTGAGTTCTAAACTATGAAGGAAAAATTTGTGGTCATAATGGGCGCTCTTTGTAGAGCGCCTACTAGCGGTCAGACCCCACGGAGCATTAGGTTCCTTTTTTTTTTTTTTTTTAGATTTTTATTCATTTATTTGACAGAGAGATCACAAGAAGGCAGAGAAGCAAGCAGAGAGAGAGGAAGGGAAGCAGGCTCCCCGCTGAGCAGAGAGCCCGATGCGGGGCTCGATTCCAGGACCCTAGGATCATGACCCGAGCTGAAGGCAGAGGCTTTAACCCACTGAGCCACCCAGGTGCTCTTAGGTTCCTTTCCTAATTAAGGATTCTTTTTTTTTTTTCCTTGTTACAGATGAGCTCAAATGTTCTTAGGGAGGGCTCTCCCAACCCCATGACCTGGTTCCATTCTCTGAGTCAGGGTGGGTCAGGCTGTGCCGAAGGACGGCTTCCCTGAGGAAGCCTGTGGGCTTCCCTGAGGAGGTGAGTGGGAGCTGCCATTCACTGTAGGCTCTGAGCACTGAGCTGTTGGCCTTTCCCAGGCTGCATTAAGCTGGGCACAGGGGATAATTTTATTCCTACAAAGAGGCAGTCTTCTGGTCAAGCCTTGCCCCTACAGGGCTATGCCTTTTGTAAGCTGTCTTCCCCAAGGAGGTGCCTTTCTTTTGTATAAGTGCATTGCCTTTCCAAGGGTGCTGAGGTAGGGATGAGGCGAATGAAGATGAGGCTGGGGTGAGGGTAGCATTGATCGTGAAGATGAGGAAATGGCCTCCAGGAGAGCAAGTGAGTCACCTTGCCACACATCTGAACTGGGATCTGAGCGCTGAGCTGCCTGGCTTTTCCACCATCTTTCTCCTTCTATTTGGGAACTCATTATTTGTTGTCTATTTATGATTCCTTCCTTCGCTGCACTTCATAGGCTTTTGGATCTGTCTAGTTTAAATAATCTGACTTAAATAAGTTGCTGTTGTGTCCTTACAATATCTCCTTTGCTTCATTCATTTGTAGCATTCACGGTTAGAGTAATTTTTCCCTAAGGGCAGATCCCCCAGATCAGCTGCTTTCTCCCCCTCTAGAGAGAGGAGCATCTAGAGTTCTGATTTTCCTCACTAGGAGCACAGGAAACTGGGCCTAGAAGCCCACTGACCAAGAGGTTATGATAGACCTTCACAGTACTTTATCCTGATGCTCTTCTGTTCTTAAAACATAGGAGGATCTCCATGTTGAGACCCCATATAGAAAACGGTAGAGTGTGATAAGAACACCAAGAGACAGATGCGGGCCTGGCAGTTTGGCATCTCATCTTTTTTTTTTTTTTTAATTAACATATAATATATTATTTGTTTCAGGGATACAGGTCTGTGGTTCATCAGTCTTATACAATTCATAGCACTCACCACAGCACATACTGTCCCCAATGTCCATCACCCAGCCTCCCCATCCTCCCCCACTCCCCCTCCTCTCCAGCAACCCTCAGTCTGTGTCCTGAGATTAAGAGTCTCTTATGGTTTGTCTCCCTCTCTGGTTTCATCTTGTATCATTCCCCTCCCCTTTCTACTATGATCCTCTGTCTTGTTTCTCAAATTCCTCATATCAGTGAGATCATATAATTGTCTTTCTCTAATTGACTTATTTCACTCAGTATAATACCCTCTAGTTCCATCCACATCCTTGCAAATGGCAAGAGTTCATTTTTTTTTCTCTACCTTTTAAAATTTATTGGGTCATAATTAAAAAAAAAAATTTTTATTTAAACATATAATGTAACCCCACCACCTTCTCCCAACACCCATCCCCCCCACCCCCTCGGTTTGTTTTATGACATTAAGAGTCTCTTTTGGTTTGTCTCCCTCCTGATCCCATCTTGTTTCATTTATTCTTTTCCTACCCCCTTAACCCCACCCCCGTTGCATCTCCACTTCCTCATATCAGGGAGATCATATGATCGTTGTCTTTCTCCGTTTGACTGTTGGTGGGAATGCAAGCTGGTACAGCCACTCTGGAAAAACAGCATGGAGGTTCCTCAAAAAATTGAAAATAGAGCTACCTTATGACCCAGCAATTGCACCACTGGGTATTTACCCTAAAGATACAAATGTAGTGATCCGAAGGGGCAAGTGTACCCGAATGTTTATAGCAGCAATGTCCACAATAGCCAAGTTATGGAAAGAACCTAGATGTCCATCAACAGATGAATGGATAAAGAAGAGGTGGTATATATACACAATGGAATACTATGCAGCCATCAAAAGAAATGAAATCTTGCCATTTGCGACAACATGGATGGGACTAGAGGGTATTATGCTTAGCGAAATAAGTCAATCGGAGAGTTCATTTTTGATGGCTGCATAATACTCCATTGTATATACATACCACATCTTCTTTATCCATTCACCCGTCAATGGACATCTAGGCTCTTTCCATAGTTTGGCTGTTGTGGACATTGCTGCTATAAACATTGGGGTGCAGGTGCCCCTTTAGATCACCACATTTGTATCTTTAGAGTAAATACTCAATAGTGCAATTTCTGGGTCACAGGGTAGCTCTATTTTCAACTTTTTGAGGAACCTCCATGTTGTTTTCCAGAGTGGCTGCACCAGCTTGCATTCCCACCTACAGTGTAGGAGGGTTCCCCTTTCTCTGCATCCTCCCCAACACCTGTCATTTCCTGACTGGTTAATGTTAGCCATTCTGATGGATGTGAGGTAGTATCTCACTGTGGTTTTGATTTGTATTTCCCTGAATGGCATCTCATCTTGATGATCGTGAGGTAGATGCTTAGAGTGAGCCTCTCTTGCAGACATTCTGCTTTTTGGTGCTAATGCTGACTCGTCTTTTGGCACATGTAGCCAGAAGACTGCATCATTGATCATACTCATCATCAATGGTGTTAATTAGACCCCTAGATTTGCAAAGTCCCCTGATGAGTCCATCTTCATATAAATGATCCCTGTGGATAGTCTTGATTTTTCACATTTGACACAGTACTGTGCAAAAAAAGAGTTAATGTTTATGGAGTGGGAGACAAAATATATAAGAGGAAACTAGCACTGTGCTTGTTTTAAGAGTAATATTTGAAGTCACTTCCTGCTGCTTGCTTTCTCATGGAAACTAGCCTGGAGGCCCCAAGAGGTGGCATCTGGAAGAGCCTTGATTCTCCTTCTTCTTTTCTTCTTTCCCCTGACAACTCCCTGAAAGGACATACTGCTCCGCTACACAACACTCAGAAAAAAATCCAGACCAAGTTTTAATTCCCAGGTCATTTGTGCCAGGATGAGGGTATTGGTCTAATTTTCTCTTAACTAAAATAGTCTGAAAGCCCCTGGATCATCCATATACCTTCCAATCACAGTTATTACACGTGCAATTAGCCTTGGGTGTTATTTCTCTCTGCCCCCTGGTAATTGAGGCAGATTGCTTGTTCTGTGTCCCCTGAGACTTAGGCATGTGCCAGCCTTCGATGGAGCCTGGCACTCGGCACTGTGGGCAAGGAAGGCAATTCCAGTCTAAGACTAATTTATGATCTGTAGTCTCTGGATGGGAAGCATTGCTGAAAGAGAACTCTGGCAGCCGAGATTGGATGGAGCCTGCTTTCTTGGAAGAACGAACACGTTCAGGGTCTACTGCCAAGAGTCAGAATTCTACAGGCAAGAGGGAAGATTCAGAGGGTAGCACATGCAGAAGAGAAACTGCATGGGGATGAAAATCTCTTAGGCCAGCCTCTTGTTGATATCCTGATTTCCCTTGGCGTGACAGTCATGCAGGGATGTTCAGTTCACAGTGTTTTTCAAATAGAATGTGTCATTTTATTGGGAGAAAGACTTTTCATGAGGGTCACTTATATTATTCAGTATATGAATAAATGCAGGATCTTACGTGACCATGGGCAACTTACTCATGTCTGTGGCTCCGGGTCCTTGACTGTGAATATGACAGTTTGCCATCTCAAAGCGTTGTTGTGGCAGTAGAGTTAATACAGTGCCTGACCCGCACTGAGTGCACGCTAACAATCAGCTAGTATTACTCTTGTCATTCTTATTAGAGGAGTCATGATTCTTGCCCAGGGTTATGCACAACGACAAGGTAACAGGAACTGCTCAGAACTGAATCTTGTCTCCAAAGTATACACAATCACATGGATGAAACTTTGAAATTATAACATGTATGAAACAACTTACTTAGTGTCAGATAATTACCTATTACAGTCTTTATCTTAATTCCCTACTAAATCTTTATATGTACTCTCCACTGTGTGGTTGAAATCCTGGGTAATAGGGCAAAATGGTGCTGGTTGGAAGGCTGCGTCAATGACGTGTATCTTCAGTGACCCACCAGTCTCCTTCAGTACTTTTTTTTTTGCTTCTTCAAGAGCCTCTTCCCCACTGAAATCTCCCACCCCACTTGCCCTGTGGCTGTGGCACTGGGTCTGGACTTGTGAATACATTATAGTCCTCTCCCTACACCCTCCCTGCCCCAAAGCTTGTCACTCTCCCCATGCCCTCCAGCACAGAGGAATAGTACTAATACATTATTCACTATTACCCTTTCTAAGTTATGGAACTTTATTTTATTATTTATTTATTAATGATTTTTATTTACTTATTTATCAGAGAGAGAGAGAGAGAGAGAGCACAAGCAGGGGGAATGGCAGGCAGAGCAGGCAGAGGGAGAAGCAGGTTCCCTGCTGAGCAAGGAGCCTGATGCGGGTCTTGATCCCAGGATCCTGGGATCATGACCTAAGCTGAAGGCAGATGCTTAACCGACTGAGCCACCCAGTCACCCCTATGTTATAGAATTTTAGATGAGACAAAGGATAAAAATGTTAGGAAGAGAGGTGCTAACTTTTATTCTTTTTTTGTGAAGTACATCAACACTTCACTCATATTATTTCACTTAACTCCTCCTGTGTCTGTAAAAACAGACCCGCAATCACTATCTTGTTACTAATAGGGACCTGAGGACCAGAGGTGGAGAGTGTCTTGCATGAATGAGGTCATTCAGTGGCAGAGCCAGAATTCAAACTGAGGTCTTCTGGACTACATAGCCTGTGCTCTCTGCAGTGCGTCATGCGGCCTCATAAGTGCGCAGGGAAAACTTTATAGAGAACTTGGATTAATTAGATTTGAGAAATAGATAAGATTAGGAGCCACAGAGTTAGGAGCATGTGCTGGGAGAGAGGATTATTAATCTTCCATACTCATTCTAGGTAAAGCACTAATGGTTGGTAGTGTGTTTTACTTGGTAAATATTGGCCTTTAAGATTATCTCCTCCCATGAAGCCATGTGGACTCTACAGGGCTGTGTGTTTGGGTGTATGGGTGCATGGGTGCCCATTTGCTTATTTCCTCCTCCTGCCTGATCCTCTGTCCCCACCTGCCTCACTTCAGGTGGGTCTCCTTGCAAACAATGGCCACCCTCTGGTCTGTGAGTGGCTTTAACCTGCCTTTTCCAAGCCTGAGAAAACTGGAGGTGTTCTTTTCTGAAGATGTAAATCAGTCAATAAATCAACAAGAACGAACGGGATGCCTCTCAGTGTGTGGAAATCTAATTCCCTGAAATGTGAACCCCTGAGATCCTGGATCCTGAGGCTGTTTCCGAAATGACACATTGTAGAGTCTAAGATGTTCTCTACACAACCGTCTTTCAAATATTTGAAGGCAGCTGTGATGTTACATCTAAGTATTTTTTTCAGATCCATCTTGAGTCCCTCCCCACTGTTATCAGCTCAGCATGTCAATCTTGTGTGAACGTTTGGATAAGAACGCATCCGTATCTTATCAGGTAGGATCGCCTCGGCTCCATTAATGCCAAACACCATGGGGCTGTGACTTTCCTTGTTCTGGAAACTTGTCCTTTATCCCCATCAGCTAACATTGTGGGTCTGTCATGTATTGTATATTTGCCATGCACATCTTTTCTTACCTAAAATATCCAGTCTATTTCTTGGGCAATCCAACTTTTAATTCCCTTAAGGCAAGTGTGCCCCCATCCTTGATCTGGGATTTTGAGTCTGCTTGAGTAGAACTCTTTCCTTACCATATATCATCCCCATCTCACCCCTAAATGAGGCAAAATGTGTGTAACTCAAAATGTGTGTAGATCAAACACACCAAGAAGCCTTGTTTTCCTTCACTCTTGCTTCTGCCTCACTGTATCTCACACCCAGCTGCTGCTGCTGCTGCTTCACTTTTTTTAAAAAAAGTAACATCTTTTTGGTACTAAGTTTTGCTCTAAATCAATATTGGTGATAGCTTCAGTGTATAAGTGCCCCTTACAGGTCAGGCAGAGTTTCTGTGTCCTATCTCGATTCCACATAGTTCTGCAAGGTGCTTGCTGTTTTACTCATTGACAGATACAGAAACTGAGCATCAACAGAAGAGTTGGCTCCAATTAGATTAAAAAAGTGAGAAATGTGACCATATCCTGCAGGGTCTCGAGGATGGTGCTGGCTCCCTGAGGCCTGTGTGTGCAGATCAGCAGGCTCTCTAGATAGCAGAGAAAGAGCTATGGCCAAGCAAAAGGGCGACCGTACAGCTTGACTTCTCCCTTCTCCATGGGTGTTGTTTCTGCCTCCCACTGCCCAATCCTGCAAGTTTCCAATTCCCTATCCATATCTTTGCTCTCTTTAGTCCTCTGGGAGAGGGTTCTAACCCACACCACCCATCCCATTCCTTCACTGGACTCATGCTTCAGTGCTGAGTGCCTGCTCCAGGAGGCCCAGGCCCACTGGGTCAGGGGTCCCTGTGCTCCCCCAATGCTCTAAGCATCGATCATTGATCTCATACTGAGTTATAATCGTTGATTTTATATATTCTCCCATTAGAATACCATCAGATGGAGGGTAGGGACTATCACATTTTGTCTATTTTTGAAACCCAAGTACCTAGGGCATGGCCCCCATGTCATATACTGCCCAGTAAGTGTTTGAAGAGCAAATCAATGAATTAATAGCATCAAAAAAGGAAATGAGAGTTTGACGAAGATGAAAGGGGATGACTCTTGTTTTGTAACCAGTTTTCAGTGGAATGCTCCCCATTGGGTGGCTGAGCCATCAAGAGCAGCTGTCATGTACAATGTCCCTTTTCTGCCAGGAATTGCACCCCTCTCTCTCTGTCTCCCACGGGCATCCTGAAGATCTGATTCTGATAGTTGTTGCCATCCCCCTCTTTCCAGTTCAGGAGGAAATAGGAGAATGATCCATTCACTTGAGGGCCTTGGTTTCTTTTTAAAAATTATATACCAAGTAAAATAACTTGATATTGATTTTCTTGACAAAAGGAAATTTGGATTTCCACTTGGATTTGGGGAAATTGGAGATGAATGTAGAGAAGATAAGGCTAGAAGTAGCAAGGGAGGGAAGAGGTGTAGGGGTGGTGTGGCAGGGCAGCCTCATTAATAATTAGGGAGGGAAGAGAAGCCTGCCGATGAAGATAGGTGTGCCATTCTCCTTGAGCTCCTTGCTCCCACCTTGGGCCCACCGGTACTTGCTGTAAGATAAATCACAGGGCAGGAAATTTAAAATGATATGGGATCGATTGTGTTTGCTTAAATAACAATTTCCCTAACCTCAGTTTCATGATGCAGTACTTCTAGTGTCAATTATTTACCATAAAAGCACTAAGATGAGAATGTGTGGTATGGGAGTAAACTTAACCTCAAAGTGATAGACGGACAACATAAAGCTATAATTGTATGTTTAGAAACTCACGGTATACTGGAAGGATATTTCAAGGGCAGAGTAGAAGCAGCAAAATTGGGCCAGATATAGTCATGACATTCCAGAAAATATTAATCGTATGACACATGTTTAGTTATTCTTCAGACTTACAAAACTGACATGTATCTTAGGGCTTAGGTATGTGGATTCCTAAGTGAATACCATTTCTTCCTATAAACAGAAGTTTGGATTGAGAAACCTCTCTTGATTTCACATATTGAAAACATATTTCAAGGCTGCAGAAGATCTGCAAAGAAGTTGTTAATGTAATCTCTCTCTTACATTCATTTTTAGAGACATTTAAACATTTCCCTAGATTCCCATTGCAGATTATGGTCATATTATAGAATATTAATAGTGAAGATACTACCATAAAAATGTATGATACCATTACAGACAAAGGTTTGCCTATTGCTTTATTTTATTTTTATTTTCTGAAAAAGTCTTTGCTTTGCAAGCATGCATTGCATTGATAATTATGGTTCCAAATGCTTTTCTTTCATTACTTCGCATGGTTATTTAGTAATAATCCCTAGTTTTTAAGTGAGCAATCATTCTCAAAGGGCCAAAAACTATTGTTAAGTAGCAATCCTATGGAGTAAGATTTGATGGCTGATTTCTAAAAGCTCTCACATGGTCATTGCATCTTCCCCACTGCCAATGGGTAAGAAAAACCAAGACAATCATGACATATAAACCACATTACTCTAATCAGAAAAGAGCAGGTACAGATCTCCTTCTTTTTGTTTTTGCAGAATTAAGAATTTCCTAATTGAGAAATTTGGAAGCATGTCACATTTAGATTATAATAATGATAATTATGAGATATTGCACTGTCAATTTTGAAAATATTCCCCATAAAATAGATACCACAACAACAGCAAAGAAAATTAGTTTTAAGGAATTCAGGTTAGTCATAATGCCACGATCCTGTCACATGTAAATTTATTTGATTACTGTTTATTAAACCCCTGCTGTGTGCATTCCTTCTGTTAGGTGTTTATCATGTGGCAGCCAGTAAACACCACAGGCCCTGCCATCACAGACTTTATAGTCTGCCAGTGGGAGGTAGAAGCAGACAATAAATGAACCACAGTAACAGAGTGTGGTAAGCACTATTGTTGAGGTCATACGAAGAAGGAGAGAAATATACATAATATGTACCTACTTTGGCCTGGCATGGGAGAGTCCTGAAGGAAGTTCTATTGAAGCAGAAACCCTAAGGATGAGGACATTCCCTTCAAATCTGTGTCCCTGTGACTAACATCGAACCTGGAAATCAGAACTCTTTTTTGCCATGTGTTATATTTCCACATTTCTCTATAGTCTTTATAAATATTTCATTTCTGGCATAATTTTTCTTCATGTTGATACAGAAGAGTGTCCTAACGTTTTCCTTGGGTGGTTTTGATTTTGCTGTTCAGTATTGTTGGTGAGCAATTATATGTGCAAATATGTTGCTTATTTCCTCAGAATAAATTTCCAAGAGTGGATTTATTAGGTCAAATAATTTAAATTCCTATATTGGAGCATATTGTTTGTACCTTTTGGAAGCCACCTGTGAAAATAAATAAATGATAAATAGATAGAAGGATAGATGGATAGATAGATAAATAAATAAATAAATAAATTGATAGATGGTGGATAAGTAGACAGACAGGTAGATTTTTAAGAATGTATCATGGATTTTGAAGTCTTGGGACACCTTGAGGCCTCAGAGAAACCCTTGCTCACAGTCTAATGCTGACATACAAGTGGCAAATGAATACATAAAAAATGCTCAACATTAGTCACTAGGATCGTCAAAATCATTCCCACAGTGAGATACCACCTCCCAGTAGGATGGCTATAGTAACAAAAGACAAGACGATAACAAGCATTGGTGAGGACATGGAAAAGTTGGAACTCTCGGCACTGTTGGATGGAGTGTACAACGGTGTGGTCACTTTGGAACAGAGTTTTGTGGTTCTCTAAAATATAAAGCACCTTATATACAAAACACCTAAAATATAAAACCACCTTATGATCGGCAATTCCATCCCTAGGTATATGCTCAAAAGAATTGAAAGCAGGTGCTCAATAAACTTATGCATGAATGTTCATAGCAACAGTATTCATCATAGTCGATGACAGAACAAAACCCAAATATCCATCCTAAAGGGGGAATGGATAAACCAAATGTGGGGAGGGGCAACAGGGAATGATATTTAATGAGTGTGGGGTATTCTTCTGGGGTGATGAAAATGTTTAAAAGTAGAGAGAAGTGATGTTTGCATAACATTATGCACGTACTAAAGGACACTGAATTGTTTGTTTTCAAATGATTAATTATATGTATATGAACTTCATCTTCACAAAGAAAAAAAGAATAAAAGAGTGTACCATATTCATGGAAATCTTGTCAGCATTCGAAGAAAGCATTTTTGCCACCCTACTAGATGTCAAATAGCCCAATGCTTTTTGTAGAAATAACTGTTGATAAAAACAATCATTTTCCCATAGGTTTATTATTTATATTTATTTTTGTGGAAGACCTGCTCATATTATTCTCTGTAAATATATTTTACAAGCTTGATTTTTAAAGTTGATTTAAAAATTTTTTTAAACTTGATTTTTTAAAGTTTGATTTTCATTACTTTGAGTTTTTTTCATGTTTAGAATTGTAATCTGTTATTCCTATGTTTTTCTTATTGCTCCAATAACTGTAAATTTACAGAGCTGATAGTTATTGTACCCCACTGTTTTCATTTTTTTACATGTTAAAATATATGCAACTCTTTAATTCACCTGAAGTTTATTTTACAGAGAAACCTTGGAGAATGGATTTTTTTTCCAAAATAGCTATTAAGTTTCGCATCAGTATTGATTAAAAAGTCCTTTTGTTGATGCCACTGGGGTAGGTTTACTCATGCACAAGGCACTCTTCTCTGAAGCATGGCAGTAAGGTGACTTTTTCAGTACCTGATAGAGTCTGTTTCTTTAATACATCTGCTTCTCTTGCTCCTTCTCTTTCTTCTGCTTTCTGCTCCCCTTGTCATGCTTCTTTTTATTGCAAAACTTGAAGTTCTATTTGGGGAAGATTTTGAATAAGTCTGAAAAACCAAAATACAAGTAGAAAATGCAGATTCCCCAGATGCAGATGGTAATAACCTGAATTAGCAACTATATATACCCAATCACCTTCATCTCAGAGTAAGGCATCAACTCTTGTGTGGCTCATTACAAAACCATAAAATTGAGAAATAGCTTCTGGTAAAGGTCATATTGTACCACATATTTGCAGACTCTGCTCACCTTTTGTTTATAGGTGTTTTTATCTGTCATTTTTCCATGGATTACGTCAGAATGAATAAGTACATCTATTTGGGAGAAACAGAAGGTAAAAGTAGAGGAGAAATAGTACTTTTTCCTTATTGTTATCTAGTATAACCAGTTAATGTGGAAAACCATCTCTGTTTCCAGATGTTATGCATCTGGTCAAGGTCTCAACTTTAAATTTGATATGTCTTTGGTGCAATTCAGTTAGACTCTGGGCAGAGGTATAGACACATACGTTTGGTTTATAGAGTAAACACTACTGTTCAAAGAGCTATCCAGAGTCTCAGTAAACTGGTTCTTTCTGAGGCTGTTCTACAGAATTTGATTGGAGGAATGTTCATGAGTGTGTTTGTAGCCCCAGAGCTGAGTCTAATATTTTAGAGTCTGCAAAATGAGGCAGGTGTATGCATGTTTCGGTAGAATGGAGCTTTCATGATTGTTCCAACAAACAGCCACTAGCTTATATGGCTTCAAGGGCAAAGTAACCCCTTCTCTTGCTAACATGTCTTCATTGAATGTGGTCACCATAAAGGACCATTCCATTTAAAGAGGTTCAATAATGGACACATCGTGGGGACAATACTGAATCTCCGAGTGAGTACTGGAAGGGTGTCAGTGGAGGGAGGAAAGGGAGAAGAAAGGGAGATGTGGCACAGTTGTATAAAGCACGGAAGGCTGGTTCTTCTGCCATCATAACTTCTGAGACTGTATGGGAGTCTGCCATGATTCCCAAGGAGAGGAGCAAGGAGTAAATGAAGCCTGGGTGCAGCTCTGGTGCTCCATGCCTTCCCTTTCTCCACTCAATGAAAGGAAATGAGTATGCACTGTAAGCTGTAAGGAAATGCTGGTTGTCAGAAGGAGGCTGTGGGCAGTGAGTAGGTGGACAGTGAGTCCCCAGGAGAAGCTGTGGCCCAGCAGAGGGGAGATGACAGTAGATGGGCAGGAGGCCAGGGGTTGCGGATCTAAACTACTGTGCACACCTGGATGTAGGTTCCCTTCAGCAGAAGCAGGATCATGTGGGTGACTCTCTCTCTGAGTGGATGAGGAGGGCATTTATCTTTGTGGGGAAAATGAGATAAAAGCCAGGTCTCTCTCTCTCTCTCTCTCTCTCTCACACACACACACACACACACACACACACACACGCCAGCCTGGGATGCCATTCTCTTGTACTCCTTTGGAAGCTCTTCCACTGAACAGAAGATGTGGAAAGAATTCTAATTCAGTTGCACTTTGGGAGGGATGAGTGTAAGCCCACAGTAGAAAGAGTGGTTGTATTGCTAATGTAGTTAATTATAGTCTTTGGTCATAGATCAAAGATGAGACGAGAAGGTGTGGATGTTGTAAGAATCATGGTGTGTACAGGGTGGCTTCTCACGCAGCCTGAAGAGTGAGGCGGCTCACCTGAATTTCTACACGTCCTTCAGGGAAAGCTGACACTCTTCAATGCTGATGTTTGGTTGTGGACATTTTCACTAATGGATCTTGAGGGAAAGTCCTTGTTTTCTGTTTCTTTGTCATTTGTTTCAATTTATTTCCTCTCAGACATAAGGGCCATCTGGCCATATTCACTTTCACATAAAGGTCGGATAAGCATGGCCTCAGCTCACTCACAAAAACCTTCTCTATTGAACTCAAATTCCCTTTGTGGGGTTAGATCCCTAGCGGTGTAACTCAAGAGTGCCGAACTGCCTGGGTTCATCTTAAGCTTAAGAGGATACCTGGAAGCACTGTACTAAATGGAATGTTCCCTCTTGGGAATTGTATTATGTATGTGCCAACTCATTTTTATATGTCTGTATCTACAGGATAATGGGAATGTTATAGATTATCCCACCCAACCTTTTCACTTCAAGGATAAGCAAACAGAGACATAGTAATCACATGACTTTCCCAAGGTCACTGAGCACTGGTGGCAAAGATCACAACAGGGCATCTAGTCCATGGCTCATCTACTAATGTTTTCGAGAAAACAGAGAGTACAATTTTAAAATTAGACTTAAGGCACTTTTTCTGGGCAGAGCTGTCAATGCAGGAAGAAAAAAATGCACACACGGTTGGTTTATGAAAACCATCAAATAAAAGTAGATGCTTACTGTAAAGTTAAAAAATTCATTTTTTGTGGCCACAGCCATGTAATTATTACTACTTGATTGGTTTTTTTATGTCAATGAGGGTGTTATGATATACTGTGTTTATAAATGACAGTTTTAGGGCTGGAAATAGTACATTTCATGTTTTTAATTACTTTTTAGAGTTTGAGTAAAGATAAGCAATAGTATAAAGACAATAGCTTTTAGGCTAGATAATTTCTAGTTTTGTTGTAGAGTATGGCTTCAGTATTTCTTGTAAGGGATCTTTGAAATTAGACATGTCAGAAGCTTTGCTTTTTACTATCACATCGCTAAGCCTTTTAAGGCTATATTTAAAACATTTTAAATGAACTCTGCAGCATCAGGTTGAATAAAGCCAATGTTAATATTTAAAGTACATACTAATACTGTTATATTCTTTTGACACCTAAAGATTTCCTAATTTCAATAAAAAGTGAAAAGCAGAACTGCAGTTCTGTAAGATCAAGCTCTGAGCTTTATGATCTCAGTAATTGCAAAACTGGTTAAAAAGATTCATTTACTTCAATTTGATCATTTTTTAAAAAGTTTATTTATTTATTTGACAGAGAGAGAAACATGTAGGGGGAGAGGGAGAAGCAGGTTCTCCACTGAGCAGGGAGCCCAATGCAGGGCTCAATCCCCGGACCCTGGGATCATGACCTGAGCCGAACACTCAACCGACTGAGCCACCAGGGCACCCCTCAATTTGATAATTTTTTGGCTTTAGAAATATTAAAACTTAGTATCCATGTATAAAATAAGTTCAGGATTCTCTTAAACTAGAAAAATGGCAGCTTTAATAGTTCCAGGATTTGTGACATAGAGACATTTATAAGTACCTAGGATACAATAAAGACTTGATATACTCCATAATGAGATTAGAATATATGTCACTTATTTGACTTTCTTGAAGGTATTTTGAATGAATATGTTACTTAAAAGAAACGTAGATGCTTATTACATTAGAGCAATAATTCAAACCAGAGGTTGTTAAATAAGTCTAAAATTCTTCGGACTTTCTGCCCTTGGACAAGTCACTGTTCCTCAGTGGACTTTGTGATCTCATGAAATGAAAGGGCGGTGGTGGGAGCATACAAACTGATCAGAAATTTTGCAGAAGGTATTACTATGCACAGGTGTTATCTGACAAGGTGCAACGCAGAGTTCTCATAATACATTCTAGGAATTTACTCATTATATTTGGGTGAATGTTTTACAAGACATCTCATGTCAGCTGTGCCTGCAGTAGATTATATGATGTTCTGACATATTGGTATTGAATTCGGTCATGTGACATTTCCCTCAATCCAAATAATGAAGTGATCCAGAACTTAAGACATTATTTAAAAATTCTGCCTCCAGATAATCGTAAGCTAAAATTCAAAATAGGATGTGAGGTCGTTGATGAAATCTTTTATTAAATCACTTGTCCTTTTTTTTTTTTTAAAGATTTATTTATTTATGTGGCAGACAGAGATCACAAGTAGGCAGAGAGGCAGGCAGAGTGGTGGTGGTGGGGGCGGAATCAGGCTCCCTGCTGAGCAGAGAGCCCAAATCGGGGCTTGATCCCAGGACCCCATGATCATGGCCTGAGCAAAGGCAGAGGCTTTAACCCACTGAGCCACCCAGGTGCCCCTGAAATCACTTGCCCTTTCCATTAATTCAGACACAGGTGGGCAACCATTTTACCTCAAAGAATTTGCAAACAAGATAAACCAAAATACATTTTCCATTTAAAACAGCTCTTTGTGTTACTAGTTCATATTTTAAAATTTGAATCAATAGGCTTGTGAAATGCAACAACAGTTATCTCTTTCCTTAGATTAAATAATTAACATATTCAAATACATTCCACATCTTTGTGCTACGGTTATGGTTATAGCTAGACATTATCATCAACGGTGTCCGGCATTTATTTTACTCTTGAAATTATTATTTTCCTTGACATTGAGTCATAGCAGTAAACAAGCTCAATAATGATGTAATTTTTAAGTTTATTATGTTTCAGTGACGATGGCAGTAAACTTTATATACAATAATATACAATTCTCATAGAGTTGGTATTTTTATTTATGTTGTAAAGTCAGAGTGGCCAAATTTATTCCCTAGAATATGAATATGTCTACATTTTTATGGCCTTAACACTTATTTTAAAGGATAAGCTGCCTGAAATACATGCAGGCACTTTTGGGAAAAGTAGGCTTTTTGTTTCCACTAGGGTGAAACCAAGGTGTTATAACAAGGACATTTGGACTGGCTGAGAATCCTGAAGCTGGACCATGATAAGACTTATCATTCCTGGGAGGATAAGCCCTCTATTTGATTTCCTGGAAATAATGGAAGATGCTTAACTTAAATAAACAGAGAGAGGATGCACCCCTTTCCCCATCCCAAGAATGTCAGAGTCATGGAAAGCACCGCCCAAGTCTAGTTATCCACTCAACAAACATTGATTAGTCAAACACAATGCGTTAGACACTGTTCCAGATGTCAGGGATAAAGTCATTTCAAAAGAACAAGAAAAACTGAAACCCTGGTTCTTGGGAAGAAGACACTGTGTAATGTGGAAGACATAAATAAGCGAGCTTCGTAATATTCTGATGGTAATGATTGCTGAGAAGACAATCCATCCAGGAAGGTAGGAATGAAATATTGAAGTCAGCTGTGCTTGAAATTTTAGATGGGGAGGTCATAAAAACACACAAAGTGGAAACATGAAAAAGTATAGCACAAACTTCCTCATTCATAGGACTTCTATTTTCAGATGAGTTGGCTTCCAAAGCACACACTTGATGGAGTTGTTTAAAGAGCTGAAGTGTTAAGTAGCTGGGAAAAAAACCCGCGAAAATACAAGCATTTCTGTTTTAGTGACCATGTGTCCACATCCTTCCCACCTCAGGATCCCAGATAACAGGTGACTGAGAGGGAACATGAGACAGAACTAAATCACTTCTGTCAGGCATCTCATGGGCCTCTGGGCGACATCAGGAGACATTTCTGTGTCCCCTCCTCACCTGCTAGAGCCCAGCTTCACTCCTCCTGCCCCCAGCTCACTCCTCCTGCTCCCCATAGTTGGTGGAGATGAAGGTGACCTTGTCTAAATGTAATTTGGACTTGATTTCTAGAAAATCTTTTCTGTTTGAACTTATGTATTTCAACTGCACCCTGTAATACAGCATAAAGACACATGTTCTTCCAGAGCTTTTAAGGTAAGGCACACACTCACTTCCTTTCAGCTCTGCTTCACTTCCTCTTTCACTTTTTCCCTTTCTCTCCTCCTTTCTTCTCTTCCTTCCCATTCCTCTCCCTGTCCCTTCTCTCTTCACTTCCTACTTTTCTCCATTGAATAGTCATGATGTGTGAAGGATTGTCTCAAGTGCCACAAGAATGCAGAGAACTAGCATCTTGTGATGTCTGCACCCCTCATGGTGTGAGGTGAAGGAAGCCTCCCCCACAGGGCATCATGAGGAGAGGGCAAAAGGTGGCAGCACCCTGAGGAATCTGCTCACCTTTGTACCAGATACTTGTTATATGTTGCTTCAGATCCCCTTATCCTCCCTGTCTCTGGAGTCTTGTGTCACTTTTGTCAGACATAGCCATCATCATGGCAACCAGCTCTGAGTTGGGCTGCCACCAGTCACCCAGGCTCAGACTTCACCCTCCTGCCCACAAGTTCTCCTGGTGATGTTGAGGTGTGATTATGGGGAGGCCGCTGGAGTTGAGGCTCATCACACATAAAGGGTGGGGGCTTGATACCTCAGGGAAAGAACCTTCCATCAGTGCATGACAGGAGGAGGATAGATTTATCTCCCTTTCTCCCAAGGTGGATTGTCCTGAGAAGAAGTTACTATTTCTACTCCTGGTAGACAGTCCTGCAAACTGGAGCTATGTGTGTCTCCAGGTGGTGGCCAGCTGCTAGAATGTCCATTTCCCTATTTCACTTCCCTTCTTCACTCTTGTCCTCGAGATTACCCTCCTGAAAAAACTCCCTCAGGGTCTGCTTTCTGGGGCACCCGGGCTGAGAGAACCATGCTGTAGCTTGCTGTCCCTGGTCCTGGAGCTCCTGGTGATGACCTCTTTCCTAAATATCCACGGCTTCAGGCACTTAGAGCTAAATATTCTTCATAATAATCAAGCTTATATATCCATTTATAGATATAAGACATCTCTAGAAATTCTAAATACAGCTTTCATGTTTGCTCATTTAGGTAAGCCAAACAAGGTATGTGTCTGCCAGCTTGCCTGTGCAGAGGATGGGTGGGAGGGTGAAGCAGAACTTTCTGGGCTGTTTTGTATTGTTCACATCTGATCTGACAATAACCTGCAGAGGTGGGGCCCTACTCAACTGTTCATTAGCTCTCATGACTCACCAGCCTGTTCTAGTATGGGCCAGCTTTAGAGAAAAACCCGTGTCCTGAACACTTGATTGTTTTGGAAGATTTGGAAAACAGCCATCAGTTATCTTCATTCTTGAAAATAAGTGAATGGATATAGCACATAACAACAAAGGCACTTCTTCTCGTGATTATTATGTGTTTAGTGACTAAGTTGACCAGGGAATTCTTTCCGGAGATGGCTGGATGCTTGCATTGCTCTTTGCCCTAAACTCAGAGTACCTGCCTGACAAGGTGTTGATCAGGAAACGTGAGCAACTGGCTCAGTGTTCCCAGCATCTGACATCTGACTCCTAAGCTGCCACATGGGCTTCTTTCCAGAACATAAGTAACAGACCCATGGGATCCCAGTTGGCTCTGGGTTGGGTCTGCTGTTTTGCCTCAGTCATCACTCTTCCCAAGCTCTGAATCCGACACAGGTGTGTGGATGGGGTCAGCAGGCCCACCAAATCCCTATACTTTCTTTCTGTTGCTAATTAGAAGTTAAGACAGATCCTGTCTCCAAGGAGCAGTTCAAGAACCTGATGGAGACTCATGGAAGTGACTCACTCATGGTTTTCCTGCTGTTTGTTTTTGCATTCTGATTAAGCAGCATCATTTCTGTGCAGTACGTGTATACATGATTCTCATACCTCAATAAAGATGTACTCTGTCAGGGGCTCTGTCTATGTAGAAAATTCCACAGTCCAGGTTGCCAGATGCGAGGTCCATATACAAAAGTCAATTACATTTCTCTATATTAGCATCCAACAATTGGAATAGAATTTTTTAAAGTACTATTTTTAATAGCACCAAAATAGCACCAGATTTGATATAAATCTAGCAAAATATGTGCAAGATCTGCATGCTAAGAAAATAAATCACATGAAATCTAAACAGATGGAGAGATATATTGTGTTCATAAATTGGAAAACTCAGTGTTGTCAAGATGGCATTTATCTCCTGAATGATCTATGGCTTTAACACAACTCCAGGCAGAATTCCAGCAGAGTACTTTTGTAGAAATCAACCAGCTGATTCTAATACATATATATGTGAAAACAAAGGAACTAGAATAGTCAAAATAATTTTAGAAAAACAAAAATGAAAGTTGGAATATTTACACTATAGGATTTCAAGATTTACTTGTGTAGCGTAAGGTCTAAAATTTCATGTGCTGCTTGACATCTTGGAGCTTCACTGGGCCCCGGACCAAACTGTAAGCTTCCCTGCTCCCACTGAATGTAATTAGAAAGGCCCTACTAGTTTCCCTGACTGAGCTCCAGCAGCCTCAGCCTCTGCTTCATTCCCTGCTGTCCACAGAATCATTCAGACAAACCAATCTCATCCTCCTGGGTAACCTGGGGGCTACCCTATCCTCTGCATTTTACAAAACCTGCCTGTCACAGCCCTGTTGGTTCGCTCTGTTTCTGAGTGGGTAGCATGGTCGATTAAGTGACCAGCTTCTTGGTTTTGGCTCAGCTTGTGATCCCAGGGTAGTAAGATTAAGCACCGGTTGGTGAGATTAAGCTCAGGACAGAGTCTGCTTCAAATTCTCTCTCCTTCTCCCTCTGCCCCTCATGCTTGTGCTCTCTCTCTGTATCTAAAATAAATAAATATATCTTTAAAAAAACCCAACACCAATACTTACCTTGCACCATATGCAAAAATTAACTCAAAATAAGTTATATAGACTTAAATGTAAAAATTAAAACCATAAAACTCTTACAAAAATATAGGAGAAAATCTTTGTGATCTTGGGTTAGAGAAAGGCAAAAATTTCTTAAATATGAACTAAAAGCATGATTTGTAAGAAAAAAATGATAAACTGGACATCACCTCATTAAACTTCTGTTCCTCAAATTCCACTGTGACTATGATACAAAGGCAAATCACAAATTGGAAGAAATTTTTGCAAATCACTTACCTGATAAAGACTTGTATCCAGAATATGTGAAGAACTCCTGAAGCTCAATATGAAGGAAACATGCATCTTAATTTTTTTAAAAAAATGGGTGAAAATTGGGGCACCTGGGTGGCTCATTGAGTTAAAGCCTCTGCCTTTGGCTCAGGTCATGATCTCTGATGGACCATGATCAGGTCCTGGGATCAAGCCCCGAATAGGGATGTCTGTTCAGCTGGGAGCCTGCTTCCTCCTCTCTCTCTCTGCCTGTCTCTCTGCCTACTTGTGATCTCTGTCTGTCAAATAAATAAATAAAATCTTTAAAAGAAATGGGTGAATATTTTGAAGAGACACTTCACTAAAGAAAATATACAGATGGCAAATAAAAACATGCAAATATGCTTACTATTATTAGTCATTGGGGAAATGAAAAATTTTTTGACTTATTTATTTATCTTTTTTGAGGTTTAAAAAAAATTTTTTTTAAGATTTTATTTATTTATTAGTTAGAGCGAACACAGGCAGACAGAGAGGCAGGCAGAGGCAGAGGGAGAAGCAGGCTCCCTGCCGAGCAAGGAGCCCTATGTGGGACTCCATCCCAGGATGCTGGGATCATGACCTGAGCCGAAGGCAGCCGCTTAACCAACTGAGCCACCCAGGCATCCCGACTTATTTATTTTTTCTAATTTATTTTTTAATTAACGTATAATGTATTATTAGCCCCAGGGGTACAGGTCTGTGAATCGCCAGGTTTGCACACTTCACAGCACTCACCATAGTACATACCCTCCTCAATGTCCATAACCCCACTACCCTCTCCCTTCCCGCCTCCCCCTGGCAACCTTCAGCTTGTTTTGTGAGATTAAGAGTCTCTTATGGTTTGTCTCCCTCCCGATCCCATCTTGTTTCATTTATTCTTTTCCTACCCTCCAACCCCCCCCACCCAAGTTGCATCTCCACTTCCTCATATCAGGGAGATCATATGATAGCTGTCTTTCTCCGATTGACTTATTTCACTAAACATAATACTGTCTAGTTCCATCTACGTCATTGCAAATGGCAAGATTTCATTTCTTTTGATGGCTGCATAGTATTCCATTGTATATATATACCAACTCTTCTTTATCCATTCATCTGTTGATGGACATTTAGGTTCTTTCCATAGTTTGGCTGTTGTGGACATTGCTGCTATAAACATTCGGGTGCACGTGCTCCTTCGGATCACTATGTTTGTAGCTTTAGGGTAAATACCCAGTAGTGCAATTGCTGGGTCATAACGTAGCTCTATTTTCAACTTTTTGAGGAACCTCCATGCTGTTTTCCAGAGTGATTGCACCAGCTTGCATTTCCACCAACAGTGTAGGAGGGTGGGGAAATGCAAACTTAAAACTTGAAATTAACATTATATAACTCTTAGATTGGCAAAAAAAAAAAAAAAAGAAAGAAAGAAAGAAAGAAGGAAGGAAGGAAAAAAAAGAAAGAAAAGAAAAAGGAAACAAAGTTAAAGGAAAAAGAAACAGTACCAAGTTCTGACAAAGATGTGGAACAGCTGGAATTTGAATGCATCTTTGGTGAGAATGCAAAATTGTACAGCCAATTTGAAAAGAATTTGGTGGTATATTTTACGGTTAACTATATGGTTGTCATTCAGCCCAGCAGTCCCATTGTTGGATATTTATTCGGATGAAATGAAAATGTCTGCTCACACACAAATCTCTAAGCAAATGATTATAGCAGTTTTATTTATAATTACCCCAAACTGGAGAAAGAAAACAACACAAATGTCTTTCAGCTGGTGAGTGGAGATAGAAACTGTGGTCCTTTGATGGAATATTAGTCAGCAAGAGTAAGTAGCAAAGCATTGATAACTACAATAACATCGATGAGTCTCAAATGCATTATGCTAAGTGAAAGAAGCCAGTCTCCGAATACTACATGCCATATGATTACAATACTCTGATCAGGGCAATGGCTGACTACCAATGTTATGGGCAATTTGGGGCTGATGACAACTTCTCCATAACTACCAGAAGTGGTAGTTACATGACCATGTGCCTTTATCAGAACTTGCAAAATTATACACAAAAAAACAGTGAATTTTATTCTTTATAAATGATACCTTAAGAAGAAAAAAGATTTTAATAGTCAGTGACCATAATTGGAAGAAATCGAATATTTTCCTCATGATTTGTTTTGGGGCTCTAATGAGGAGTGGGTGGATCATAGCAGTAGATTCTGGTTCTGGCTGTAAGTTCTCAAGGTCACGATTACTTGTGTCAAGAGCTATTGTAAATACCAAATTAGATAAATGTTTTTTGAAACAATTTTATACCTTATGTTTTCTTCATGCATTCATTCATCAAATATTTATTGACTATATGGACATACCATGTCCCAAAAAGTATGCCAGCCTCAGGGACTCACAGATAAGTAAGCGATAGCTCCCTAACCTGGGGAGTTGCCCATCTAAGATATGAGGTCGACATGTAGACAGATCCCTGCAGCAGTGTAGATAGTTAGAAGGTAAAGCGGTTCCCGAAGGAAAGGTTGAAGAACTCCAGGTGTGGGGCCATGGAAGGGAGTCGTGGAACTTGGAAGGTCTTAGACATCATTTAGAGAATTCAGAATTTAGTCTGTAGGTGACAGGAGCCACTGAGCGTTTTCCGTAGTTGTAGAAACATGAGCAATTTATGTTTTAGAAAGGTCGTCCTGGTCACAGTGTTAGTTTATTGTACAGGTGGGTGTGGGTACAGGTGTGGATTTGTGTGTGATGACAAACGGGGGCAACGGAGGCAGGAAGAGCCGTCTAGGGACTGTTGGGTGAAAAGTGGTATCAGAATGAAGTCGATTACAGAGGAATTTTAGAAGCAATGGGATTTATTGTCTAATTCAACAAGGAGGAAAGAGGAAGA
The DNA here is from genome assembly GCA_003697995.1 of Taxidea taxus jeffersonii. Classification (NCBI taxonomy): domain Eukaryota; kingdom Metazoa; phylum Chordata; class Mammalia; order Carnivora; family Mustelidae; genus Taxidea; species Taxidea taxus. The sequence continues at coordinate 50,506 of RCUC01147910.1, forward strand.
CTGACTCAGTGGATAGAGGTGTCATTTAAGCGGTATAAGACCACATGAGGAAGCTCAGATTTGACGGAGGGAAGGGAAGGAGTGAGAGGAGGAGGGAAGATGGGAGTCAGTTCAGTGTTTGAAATCGAAATCCTGAGATCAATCTGTCCTTCCTGAGATCGATGTGCTTTATAAGTGAAAATATCCAGTAGGTCATTGAGTAAATGGCTCTATGGTTCGGAAAAGACACTGTGGGGACACAGATGTGGAGGTCATCAGGGTGTTGGTAATAGATAAAGCCACATTTACAGTAACTTACATTTCCTGCTCCCTACTTGAAATAAGAGAGCTGGAAAGGAGCCATATTCAACTGGCAATCAGAGATTTCAGCTGAAAGGACAAAATATCATCAGTTTGTGCAATGTGTGTCATTCAGTTCTCATTTTCCATTCGTTGCTAAAGTATGTACCTGCCTCTTCCATTACATGGTGAACTTCAGGGAAGCCAGCTTCTCTCATCTTCAGCTTCAAGCAAGGTGTCTGGTACATGGTAGACAGATCTTTTTTTTAAGTGATGACACGAGTGGCAGAAGATCTAGTGACCTTTTTTCAGGTCACTGCACACACATTACATCCCCATTAATTTGTAATAGAAAAGAGTAGGTTGATCTGTGCTAACCTCTTCCCTGGAGTTAAACTGTAATTCATCATTTATTTTCAATATTAGCTCTCATTAGGGGCGCCTGGGTGGCTCAGTGAGTTAAAGCCTCTGCCTTCGGCTCAGGTCATGGTCTCAGGGTCCTGGGATCGAGTCTCGCATCGGGATCTCTGCTCAGCAGGGAGCCTGCTTCCTCCTCTCTCTCTGCCTGCCTCTCTGCCTACTTGTGATTTCTGTCTGCCAAATAAATAAATAAATAAAATCTTTAAAAAATATTAGCTCTCATTAAAATATATAGGGTAAAGCCAACATACCTCTCAAATGATCAGATTCAGCTGGCCTCGTTAGCAATCTGAAGGTGGTGATTTTCTTGCCAGTTGTAGCTGGCGTCATGGCCAGATTGAATGCTTTCCTGAGATCTTCCATCCAGATGGCATAGAAGAATTTGGTGCAAGGTTGCTACATGGGGCCTGAGAGCTGACATGGCTTTCTGTTCTGCCTGAAGCCACCTGAACCCTTAACACTAAGAATGCGGGCATAGGGGCTCTTGGAGCCCTCCTGTCACCTCTGGGCTGGAGAATACAGCCCTGGGATGATTGTTCCTAAGTGTATTTGAGAAGTGGGACATCTTTAGCCCCATAAAGGTCTTGTCCAACATCCTTTAAAAAAATTATTTGGGCATATTCAGGTTGGTATTGATGTAATTTGTTCGATTTTTTCTTGTTCTTGTAGGGCTGGTTGCTTTGCTTTTGTGAAGGGCAAATGCACACAGACTCTTTACTCCCATCCTGCTATTGATTTAGGCTGCTACAAAGTGGCAGGAAATGAGACAAAAAATGCTTCCTATTTCTTAGTCATAAGCCAATTACAAAATTCAAGCCTTACGTGATTGCTTCCTGGGAAAAGTATCTCAAAATAGATATAACTACTATTTCTACGAACCAATAAATGTTGGTCTCAGTGTTAATACTCAGAGTTAATACTCAGAGTTCTATTATTCAGCCTTCTTTTGGGGGCTTTTAGGCCTTGGCATCGAAATAGACAGGTTCCATCTATTTTCTGGAGCAGATACTAGGTGCTTACATCACCTCAACATGTTTATAAGAGTCTGGCTTTTAGAAACACGCATGAACACCCTCACGTATTCTGTCATGCATGTCCACATGCCTCTATACAAAACACACCACTTAATTTATATGCCTACTTTTGTATTTTTATGACACACATGCCTGCACACACACCTTACAAAATAAAATCTGAAGTCAAATTCTCTATAAGTTAAATTTGTAGACATGGTTATATCTTTGAGAATTACTATGAGGGAATGATACGACTGTTCAGAAAAAGAAATCAACTGGTCTTTTATAGCTGCTTCCAAATATTTTTCCCCTGTGGAAGTATAAAGCTTTATGTAATCCCCACTCTTCCCTGCCCCCAGCACTGTTTTTCTGTTCTGTACCATACTGATTCCTATCATTTCCAACCATCAGTGAATACAGTCTTAACACCCATTTCTGATCAAGGGACCAAAAATTGTATAAATCTCCAAACACCATCAATGCAACAATTTGAAAACCAGGTCAGGTTTTATTAGGATTATTTGAAAGTTGCTAGTATTCAAAGATTACATTAATCAAAAAATATGCATCATAGGATTTCTTAAGAACACATGTCCTATAGAAGAGTCTTCTAATTTAACAAAATTAATTATATCTCATAGTTTAATAAAGAACTATTGGTCAGAATATAAAAATAGTTCCATTGTATATGCATCAGTATTATAGTAATTGTTAGCATGAGATTCTATGAACACCTCTGATTATTTTAATTCTAAAACAAAAAATTCATTTAGTTATTAGAGAGAGAGAGAGAGAGAGAGAGAGAGCGAGCGCAGGGGGAGGACCTCATTTAGTTATTCTTAAAAGGTAGAATTGCTAGAAAGAAATCCTCATAGGTTTGCTTCATCTGAGAATGTCTTTATTTCTCCTTCATTCCGGGAAGAGATTTTTAACAGACATAGAATTCAAGATTGACAGTTCTTTTCTTTCAATACTTGAAAAGTCTTGTGTCACTTCCTTCTTGTCTCCATGTTTTCAGATGCGATATATGTCCTAATTTGAACTGGTCTTCCCCATAGATAATGCATGATTTCTCTTTGGCTGCTTTCAGGGTTTTGTTTTGTTTTGTTTTTTCTTTGTCTTTAGCTTTCAGAAGCTTAATTAAGATGTGTTTTGGCAAGAGTTTCTTTGGGTTAAACCTACTTGGGGTTTGCTCAGCTTCTTGAATCTGTAGAGTTAAGTCTTTTTGCCAAATTTGGAAGTTTTCACCTATTACGTCTTTGAATTTTTTTTTTTTTTTTTTTTTTTTACTTCTACTCTCTGTCCTTTTTATCTGGGATGCCAAGATATGAATGTTAGCTCTTTTGTTCTTGATTCAAAAGTTGCTGAAATCTGATTCCTTTTTCTTTTTCATTCCATTTTTAAAATTAGGCTGATTCTACAGATTTTGTTCTTCAGATTCATCATATTGATTCTATACTCTTTCATGTCTACTCCCCTACTGAGCCCATCTAGCAAGTTTCTTTTTTTTATTTTGGATTTGCATTTTTTTTGTTTTCTAATTTTCATTTGGTCCTTTTTTATAATCTATTCCTTTATTGAGATTTTCCATTTTTCATTTGTTTCAAGATAATTTATGATTGTTTATTAAAGCATATTTGTGGTTGCTAACTTAAAGTCCTTGCCAAATAACTTCAGAATCTGGTTCATCTTCGTGTTGATCTGTGTTAATTTTTTTTCCTCATGCAAGTTGTGATTTTTCTGGTTCTGGTGAGAATGACTGACTTTCAGTCATATCTGGGACATGTTAGATGTTATAGATGCAATTCTGGATCCCATTTGATATATACATTTTTAAAACAAGTAGTTCCCCTGTTGAGGTGCAGCACAAGGGCCAGGTGGGTGTTCAGCTTCCCCCAGAACCCTGCCAAAAGCAGCCCAGAAAAGTGAAAAGTTGACTTACACTGCCTTATTAGAGATATGTGAGATGAATATCAACTTTCCATTGACCCCATTTACACCTTCTTAGTGAAAATGATGTATTGTCTCATACCACCTCATTCCTTTCAAGTGTAAGCTCAGCTCCTTGCTGAGCCTACTAATATGAGGGAATGGGCAGTGGAATCGCACTGCTCTGTGGCTTCCCAGCAGAAGTGAAATCACTGTTCCTAACTAAGCAGCCCTTCATTTCTGAAAGATATCTTTGCAGGAGCTACAATTAAAAGTGAGATGTTTTTTGTTTTCCTTCCCTCAATGCTTTAAATATGTCGTGGCTCTGTCTTCTCACTTTATTGCCTCTAATAAGAAATCAGTAGTCAGGGGCAGCTGGGTGGCTCAGCTGGTTAGGCGTCTGACTCTTGATTTCTGCTCAGATCATGATCTTGGGGGTTGTAAATCAAGCCCAGTGTCAGGCTTGGGAATTGGCTTGGGATTATCTCTCTGTCTGCTCCTCCCCTACTTCCCTCTCTCTCTTTCAATTAAATAAATCTTAAAAAAATAATAAAAGAAATCTGTGGTTATTCCTATCTCTTTTCTCTGTCTATAGCCTGTCTTTTGTCTCTGGCTGCTTTTAAGATTTTCTTTCCTCATTGATTTTGAGCATTTAAATTATGAGATGATGTAGGGTAATGTTTTTCCATCTCTCTTGTTCCTGGAAGTCATTGAGCTTCCTGGATCTCTAAGTTTACGGTTGTCATCGTATTTGGAAATGTTTGACAATTATTTCCTAGTCCAGTTACTTGTAGACCATGCCATTTGGTGTTGCCCATAGTTCAATGATGCTTTTTTCATTTTATAAAAAGATTTATTTTTACTTATTTGAGAGGGGAGGGGCAGAGGGAGAGGAGAATCTTCTAGCACACTACCTACTGAGCAGGGAGCCTAACACCTGGCTGGATCCCAGGACCCTGAGATCATGACCTGAGCCAAAACCAAGAGTCTGCCGCTTAATTGACTGAGCCACCCAGGCACCCCTGGTTTTTTAGTTTTTATTGTTTTTCTTTTCTTTATTTCAGTTTGATTACTTGCTAATGTTATATACTCATGTGCACAAACTTTTTCTTTTTTTTAAAAAGATTTTATTTATATATTTGAGAGAGAGAGAATGAGAGAGAGCGAGCACGAGAAGGGGAAGGTCAGAAGGAGAAACAGACCCCCAATGAGCAGGGAGCCTGATCCCGGGACTCCAGGATCATGACCTAAGCCGAAGGCAGTCACTCAATCAACTGAGGCACCCAGGCGCCCAAACTTTTTCTTTTGCAATATTTAATCTGCTGTTAATCACTTTCAATGTATGTTTCATCTCAGATATTATAGTTTTCATCTCCAGAAGTATAATTTTTGTTTTTCTTAATATCTTCTATGTATCTATTTAACTTCTTGAACATATAAAATACAATTACAACAGTTGCTTTAGTTTACTATTTGAATATCTGCTCGTTTGAACACCTGTGGCAATTATGGAAGGATTTTGATTGATTTTTCTGCTAATTATGGGTCATATTTTTTCTGATTCTGTATATATCTGGTAAATTTTGTTTGAATGTCCACTTTGTGAATTCCTGTAAATGTTCTTAAGCCCCATTATGAAATGAAGTGAAGTTATTTGGGAACACTCTGATCCTTTTGGGTCTTGTTTTTAACATATGTTATGCAAGACCAGGACAGTATTAAATCTGCGGTCAATTTTTCTTCATTACCGAGGCAGAACCTTTTGATTATTCTACTCAATGCTGGCTGGTAGGAATCGGCAATATTGTTGGCCTTTTAAGAAAGGTGGGTACTATTCCTTTTAATTCCTTTTAATTCCACGACTTGGCTGAATCCCCAAGCAGAACACTGCAGATATCCAGGGCCCTTTTTCTGTGCTGATCCCTGCATCTGGTACTCCCTTCCGTGAAATGGGCCATCCTTGCTCTCTCCGGACACTCAGCTCTGTCTCTACCATTCAGGGAGTCCCCTGAACTAACCTGGCTCCCCCTCCCCTCCATGCTACATGCTACACTCTCATGGCAGTAATCTGGGAACAAGGGTTGGGTGCTTAGCTTGTTTTCTTTTCCTCAAGGACCACTGTCCAATGTTGATTCAGTGTCTGAAAATAATTGTTTCGTGGTCTGGTCTTTGGTATATCTTTTGTTTGTTTGTTTTTGCTTTTGATTATCCCTGATGGGAGAATGAATCTGATTCTTGGAACTACATCTTGGCTGGAAGTGGAAACTCATTCATCAATTTGAAAATATTATTCCACCCACTGTTACCTCTGATGTTATTAGAGTTAAGGGTTAGGTTAATTGTGTCTTCTTTGTAGGTAACTGCTTTTGCTCTTGGGCTGATTTTAAGATATTGCCTGTGTCTTTTGGTGATCTCTGCATTGACTAAGATGTTTGTGTACATTTCCTTTTGTTTATTCTTGTTTGTGTTTCATTGGATTGTTGTAGTATAATTCAAGAATTGATATTTTAGTCAAATCTGGAAAATTTATACACATTATGTCTTTGGATATTGTTTCTTTCTTCTCTTTATTCTCTCCTTCAGAACTCTGATTAGGTAGAACTCTGTCCTTATGTATTTTGGATATTTTTTTTTCAATCCTTCAATCCCTGATCCTATCTTCACTTATGCCAAATCTAACCTGATGGTTTCTTCTTCCACTGAGTATTTGTTATCAATATTTATATTTCCATTTCTTTTCTAGTTTTCTTTTTTTCAAAAGATTTTTTATTTATTTATTTGACAGACAGAGATCACAAGTAGGCAGAGAGGCAGGCAGAGAGAGAGGAGGAAGCAGGCTCCCCACAGAGCAGAGAGCCTGACGCGGGGCTCGATCCCAGGACCCTGGGACCATGACCTGAGCCGAAGGCAGAGGCTTTAACCCACTGAGCCACCCAGGCGCCCCTCTTTTCTAGTTTTTTTGGTTCTTTTAAAAATCCTCCTGTTTGGAGCACCTGGGTGGCTCAGTTGGTTTAGCGGCTCAGGTCATGATCCCAGGGTCGTAGGATCCAGCCCCATATCAGGCTCCCTGCTCATCAGGGAGCCTGCTTCTCCCTCTCTCTCTGCCTGCCTCTCTGCCTACTTGTGTGCTCTCTCAATCTTTCTGTCAAATAAATAAATAAAATCTTTTAAAAAATCCTCCCATTTGTCATTTTGGTCTTTTCCTCCTTTCTAACATTTTCTATCTTAATTTTTGTTGATGATAATATATTAAGTCAACTCATTTTTTCTGTATCTTTCCTCATAGTTCTAATATCTCAACTATCAGTAGTTACTTTTGGTTTTCAATCATGATGTTTGGATTCTTGACTCTTATTATTTAATTCATCTCTTATTCCTGGGGAACTTGTCTTATAGGGATACTTAGAAACTTACAAAGTATGTCCCTTTCCAAGAGAATCAGTTGGCTTTTACCAGCCACCTTGGGGCTCTATCAACCTGGCATCACCTAAAAATAAATTCTCAGGAAGACGGGATGCCTGGGTGGCTCAGTTGGTTAAGCAGCTGCCTTCGGCTCAGGTCATGATCCCAGTGTCCTGGGATCGAGTCCCACATCAGGCTCCTTGCTCGGCAGGGAGCCTGTTTCTCCCTCTGCCTCTGCCTGGCTCTCTGTCTGCCTGTGGTCTCTCTCTCTCTCTCTCTAACAAATAAATAAATAAAATCTATAAAAAAATAAAATAAAATAAATAAATTCTCAGGAAGAAATCTTTCAGACCACATAGGTCTTGTGAATTCAGGTAGCACACCTGTGTGTAGAGTAGTTTGTAGGTGTGAATTCTCAGGGCAAATGCTTTTCTCCCCCTGCTTAATGGAGATGGGAGGTCACCTTGCCATTCACCACTGGATTGCACTATTTCCACTTAAAATTCACACTAAGGGTGTAGCCATGTAGGGGCCAACTTTATCCAGATGTCTCCATTTGGATTCCCTACTGTGGGTGGAGCCTTGGACTGATAACCATTTCACAGCGGTCTGTTTGACTGTATCAGCATTGCAGGGTAAGGCAGACCCTCCTGGAGCTCAGGTCTATGCTTTACTCGTTCTCTATCCTTTGAGGATTCCTTAAGTTCTTCTCAGATCAGCAATGCATTTAAATGTCTCTGGAAATGTTGTACTCAACATTTTTTGCTTTTGATTTTTCAGTTGGGAGAATTTTTCATTGAGAGTATCTAGTTGGCTACACACCAAAAATGGAAGTCCTTTCTGTTTAGATATTTCCATTTGAGACATTTCATTTTTTTCAAATCAATGTGTCAGAGTTGTAAATGGGCCCAAGTACATTTGGTCATGCACAACTTTTTATTTTTAAGATTTTTTATTTATTTGAAAGAAAGAATGCTTGTGTGAGAGCAAGAGGGGGTTGGGGGCAGAGGGAGAGGGAGAAGCAGACTCCTGGCTGAGCCTGGAGATCAATGTGGGGCTTGATCCCAGGACTCTGGGATCATGACTTGAGCTGAAGGCAGCCGCTTAACTCACTGAGCCACCCAGGCACCCCAGTCTTGTGCAACTATTAGTTACTTTTAGTAAATGGCAGTGGTCCTTAACAATTTGGAGAAAATTCAGGGCCACATGTCTTTTCTCTATAACTCTGCTTGGGTTATGAGTACTCAGATTCCATCTTTTAGCATCTTAGACTGAATATTTTTTAGGGTTGTCAACCTTCATTATCAGCACGTATAACAGCAGTGATACTGCCTGTCCTATAGTCTTCACAAAGTTCCAGTGCCTAATGCTAGAAGAAGCTCTGAGCACACCTCACATGACACATTCACGAGAGGGAAACACTATGATATTCTACAGGCAGGATGAGTCCTACCTGTCATTGGCATCAGTGCAGCACGAATCCTGTGACCTCAAGAGGTAGACTCAGCACTATGACTGCATCAGTCCTCCCAACTCCCAACAAAGCATTTGTGCTTTGGAGTTGGGGTAAGAGCTCACTAGATTCATATTACATGACTGTCCCAGGGCTTTGCCATGGGCCCACCAATCAACATAGCTTGAACACCACCAATTTCACTTGGAAATGCTCATTTTAACATTTATTTTGATGAATAACAAATACCTGTGTGAATCAGAGATAGAGAGGGCCAAAGCACTAGAAGCTCCTCTAGAGTGTGGCTTCTTGTAGGACATGCTGGCTACCCAACCCTGGAGTATGTGTCTCTGACAAGGACAACTGACTGTCCCTGGGGTGTGGATGAAAATCCGCTAACATGCATGTATCTCATGTTATGAGATGTGTGATGATTCTTCTTTTTTGGATTCTCATTGTCCATCTCAGCTCTTCTGCTGGCATAAATACACATACATCTATGACCTAAAAAGGGGCTTGGGATTGAATTTTTGGTACAATCTATAATATTCACTAAAGCTCCTACATCTTCAAGAGTTTCGTCTTAAAACTATGTTGAGAATGTAGACCTGCTTTTGAAATATGAATAATACTCTGGTTATCTCTTTTGTGTATTAGAAATATGCTGTTTGGAAAATCATCTTCATTTACAAAATGAATTCTCTTCCTGATTCATTTATAAAATGTGTTGAGTATTGTCTCTTTTCCTGGTCATGAAGAATCTTTCAATATGTTTATTGCTTTTAGGACAATAATATATTTTATTCATGATGTATGAGGCCTAAATAATTAATTTTTAGTATTTTTTTGGAGTTATTCAATGTTAATTAAACTGAAAGCTAAAAATGTTTAAATCTTTGCTGATTTCCTAAGGGGACTTCTTAAGGAGACTGATTTATGGGCCTTTCCTTCCTCCGTCTGGCCCTGGATTTTTGGCACAAGTTAGAGCTTAAAATAGGTGTTTGCCTGTGGTCAGACCTTGCTGCTATTAATACCTATTAGATGCCTCATATATTAACTTTTATTCAGTTTTTTACATTTCTGCAGCACTGAGCAATTTGCAAAGCACTCTCCATGCTATGATTTCAATTTAATGCTAAGAACGACATAAAGCAGGTATTACTAATTTCATCTTACAGATAAGAAACCTGAAGCCAATTGCCCATGGTCAGGGTTGAATGAAGATTTAACCATATGTCTTACAATACCAAGTTTGCTCTTTCTGCT